>JBBELK010001305.1:0-135411 GCA_037783545.1 Henricia sp. BOLD:AAB3569 | reverse complement strand
GGAGCATGCAAAATTTGAAGTTGGTTGGAAATTTCCTTGATTTCCAAATTTGCCGGCATTTGGGACACACTTTGACCTAATTCCCGTCACAATCTGGGGTGAGTCAACGTCCGTACAAATGTACACCAGCGCGGCGCAGGGTGTCCCAACAGCCACGGTTAGGGGAATAACCACGCAGCCGAGCTCCGTTTTCCCTAAACTCTGAAATTTCTCCGTCATTTCCCAGCGAAAATCTGTCAATTTTGCATGACAAGTGCGGAATATATACAGTTTGGAGCATGCAAAATTTGAAGTTGGTTGGAAAATTCCTTGATTTCCAAATTTGCCGGCATTTGGGACACACTTTGACCTAATTCCCGTCACAATCTGGGGTGAGTCAACGGCCGTACAAATGTACACCAGCGCGGCGCAGGGTGTCCCAACAGCCACGGTTAGGGGAATAACCACGCAGCCGAGCTCCGTTTTCCCTAAACTCTGAAATTTCTCCGTCATTTCCCAGCGAAAATCTGTCAATTTTGCATGACAAGTGCGGAATATATCCAGTTTGGAGCATGCAACATTTGAAGTTGGTTGGAAAATTCCTTGATTTCCAAATTTGCCGGCATTTGGGACACACTTTGACCTAATTCCCGTCACAATCTGGGGTGAGTCAACGGCCGTAGAAATGTACACCAGCGCGGCGCAGGGTGTCCCAACAGCCACGGTTAGGGGAATAACCACGCAGCCGAGCTCCGTTTTCCCTAAACTCTGAAATTTCTCCGTCATTTTCCAGCGAAAATCTGTCAATTTTGCATGACAAGTGCGGAATATATACAGTTTGGAGCATGCAAAATTTGAAGTTGGTTGGAAAATTCCTTGATTTCCAAATGTGCCGGCATTTGGGACACACTTTGACCTAATTCCCGTCACAATCTGGGTGAGTCAACGGCCGTACAAATGTACACCAGCGCGGCGCATGCGCAGGGTGTCCCAACAGCCACGGTTAGGGGAATAACCACGCAGCCGAGCTCCGTTTTCCCTAAACTCTGAAATTTCTCCGTCATTTCCCAGCGAAAATCTGTCAATTTTGCATGACAAGTGAGGAATATATACAGTTTGGAGCATGCAAAATTTGAAGTTGGTTGGAAAATTCCTTGATTTCCAAATTTGCCGGCATTTGGGACACACTTTGACCTAATTCCCGTCACAATCTGGGGTGAGTCAACGGCCGTACAAATGTACACCAGCGCGGCGCAGGGTGTCCCAACAGCCACGGTTAGGGGAATAACCACGCAGCCGAGCTCCGTTTTCCCTAAACTCTGAAATTTCTCCGTCATTTCCCAGCGAAAATCTGTCAATTTTGCATGACAAGTGCGGAATATATACAGTTTGGAGCATGCAAAATTTGAAGTTGGTTGGAAAATTCCTTGATTTCCAAATTTGCCGGCATTTGGGACACACTTTGACCTAATTCCCGTCACAATCTGGGGTGAGTCAACGGCCGTACAAATGTACACCAGCGCGGCGCAGGGTGTCCCAACAGCCACGGTTAGGGGAATAACCACGCAGCCGAGCTCCGTTTTCCCTAAACTCTGAAATTTCTCCGTCATTTCCCAGCGAAAATCTGTCAATTTTGCATGACAAGTGCGGAATATATCCAGTTTGGAGCATGCAACATTTGAAGTTGGTTGGAAAATTCCTTGATTTCCAAATTTGCCGGCATTTGGGACACACTTTGACCTAATTCCCGTCACAATCTGGGGTGAGTCAACGGCCGTAGAAATGTACACCAGCGCGGCGCAGGGTGTCCCAACAGCCACGGTTAGGGGAATAACCACGCAGCCGAGCTCCGTTTTCCCTAAACTCTGAAATTTCTCCGTCATTTTCCAGCGAAAATCTGTCAATTTTGCATGACAAGTGCGGAATATATACAGTTTGGAGCATGCAAAATTTGAAGTTGGTTGGAAAATTCCTTGATTTCCAAATGTGCCGGCATTTGGGACACACTTTGACCTAATTCCCGTCACAATCTGGGGTGAGTCAACGGCCGTACAAATGTACACCAGCGCGGCGCATGCGCAGGGTGTCCCAACAGCCACGGTTAGGGGAATAACCACGCAGCCGAGCTCCGTTTTCCCTAAACTCTGAAATTTCTCCGTCATTTCCCAGCGAAAATCTGTCAATTTTGCATGACAAGTGAGGAATATATACAGTTTGGAGCATGCAAAATTTGAAGTTGGTTGGAAAATTCCTTGATTTCCAAATTTGCCGGCATTTGGGACACACTTTGACCTAATTCCCGTCACAATCTGGGGTGAGTCAACGGCCGTACAAATGTACACCAGCGCGGCGCAGGGTGTCCCAACAGCCACGGTTAGGGGAATAACCACGCAGCCGAGCTCCGTTTTCCCTAAACTCTGAAATTTCTGCGTCATTTCCCAGCGAAAATCTGTCAATTTTGCATGACAAGTGCGGAATATATACAGTTTGGAGCATGCCAAATTTGAAGTTGGTTGGAAAATTCCTTGATTTCCAAATTTGCCGGCATTTGGGACACACTTTGACCTAATTCCCGTCACAATCTGGGGTGAGTCAACGGCCGTACAAATGTACACCAGCGCGGCGCAGGGTGTCCCAACAGCCACGGTTAGGGGAATAACCACGCAGCCGAGCTCCGTTTTCCCTAAACTCTGAAATTTCTCCGTCATTTCCCAGCGAAAATCTGTCAATTTTGCATGACAAGTGCGGAATATATACAGTTTGGAGCATGCAAAATTTGAAGTTGGTTGGAAAATTCCTTGATTTCCAAATGTGCCGGCATTTGGGACACACTTTGACCTAATTCCCGTCACAATCTGGGGTGAGTCAACGGCCGTACAAATGTACACCAGCGCGGCGCAGGGTGTCCCAACAGCCACGGTTAGGGGAATAACCACGCAGCCGAGCTCCGTTTTCCCTAAACTCTGAAATTTCTCCGTCATTTCCCAGCGAAAATCTGTCAATTTTGCATGACAAGTGCGGAATATATCCAGTTTGGAGCATGCAACATTTGAAGTTGGTTGGAAAATTCCTTGATTTCCAAATTTGCCGGCATTTGGGACACACTTTGACCTAATTCCCGTCACAATCTGGGGTGAGTCAACGGCCGTAGAAATGTACACCAGCGCGGCGCAGGGTGTCCCAACAGCCACGGTTAGGGGAATAACCACGCAGCCGAGCTCCGTTTTCCCTAAACTCTGAAATTTCTCCGTCATTTTCCAGCGAAAATCTGTCAATTTTGCATGACAAGAGCGGAATATATACAGTTTGGAGCATGCAAAATTTGAAGTTGGTTGGAAAATTCCTTGATTTCCAAATGTGCCGGCATTTGGGACACACTTTGACCTAATTCCCGTCACAATCTGGGGTGAGTCAACGGCCGTACAAATGTACACCAGCGCGGCGCATGCGCAGGGTGTCCCAACAGCCACGGTTAGGGGAATAACCACGCAGCCGAGCTCCGTTTTCCCTAAACTCTGAAATTTCTCCGTCATTTCCCAGCGAAAATCTGTCAATTTTGCATGACAAGTGAGGAATATATACAGTTTGGAGCATGCAAAATTTGAAGTTGGTTGGAAATTTCCTTGATTTCCAAATTTGCCGGCATTTGGGACACACTTTGACCTAATTCCCGTCACAATCTGGGGTGAGTCAACGTCCGTACAAATGTACACCAGCGCGGCGCAGGGTGTCCCAACAGCCACGGTTAGGGGAATAACCACGCAGCCGAGCTCCGTTTTCCCTAAACTCTGAAATTTCTCCGTCATTTCCCAGCGAAAATCTGTCAATTTTGCATGACAAGTGCGGAATATATACAGTTTGGAGCATGCACAATTTGAAGTTGGTTGGAAAATTCCTTGATTTCCAAATTTGCCGGCATTTGGGACACACTTTGACCTAATTCCCGTCACAATCTGGGGTGAGTCAACGGCCGTACAAATGTACACCAGCGCGGCGCAGGGTGTCCCAACAGCCACGGTTAGGGGAATAACCACGCAGCCGAGCTCCGTTTTCCCTAAACTCTGAAATTTCTCCGTCATTTCCCAGCGAAAATCTGTCAATTTTGCATGACAAGTGCGGAATATATACAGTTTGGAGCATGCAAAATTTGAAGTTGGTTGGAAAATTCCTTGATTTCCAAATGTGCCGGCATTTGGGACACACTTTGACCTAATTCCCGTCACAATCTGGGGTGAGTCAACGGCCGTACAAATGTACACCAGCGCGGCGCAGGGTGTCCCAACAGCCACGGTTAGGGGAATAACCACGCAGCCGAGCTCCGTTTTCCCTAAACTCTGAAATTTCTCCGTCATTTCCCAGCGAAAATCTGTCAATTTTGCATGACAAGTGCGGAATATATACAGTTTGGAGCATGCAAAATTTGAAGTTGGTTGGAAAATTCCTTGATTTCCAAATTTGCCGGCATTTGGGACACACTTTGACCTAATTCCCGTCACAATCTGGGGTGAGTCAACGGCCGTACAAATGTACACCAGCGCGGCGCAGGGTGTCCCAACAGCCACGGTTAGGGGAATAACCACGCAGCCGAGCTCCGTTTTCCCTAAACTCTGAAATTTCTCCGTCATTTCCCAGCGAAAATCTGTCAATTTTGCATGACAAGTGCGGAATATATACAGTTTGGAGCATGCAAAATTGAAGTTGGTTGGAAAATTCCTTGATTTCCAAATGTGCCGGCATTTGGGACACACTTTGACCTAATTCCCGTCACAATCTGGGGTGAGTCAACGGCCGTACAAATGTACACCAGCGCGGCGCATGCGCAGGGTGTCCCAACAGCCACGGTTAGGGGAATAACCACGCAGCCGAGCTCCGTTTTCCCTAAACTCTGAAATTTCTCCGTCATTTCCCAGCGAAAATCTGTCAATTTTGCATGACAAGTGAGGAATATATACAGTTTGGAGCATGCAAAATTTGAAGTTGGTTGGAAATTTCCTTGATTTCCAAATTTGCCGGCATTTGGGACACACTTTGACCTAATTCCCGTCACAATCTGGGGTGAGTCAACGTCCGTACAAATGTACACCAGCGCGGCGCAGGGTGTCCCAACAGCCACGGTTAGGGGAATAACCACGCAGCCGAGCTCCGTTTTCCCTAAACTCTGAAATTTCTCCGTCATTTCCCAGCGAAAATCTGTCAATTTTGCATGACAAGTGCGCAATATATACAGTTTGGAGCATGCAAAATTTGAAGTTGGTTGGAAAATTCCTTGATTTCCAAATTTGCCGGCATTTGGGACACACTTTGACCTAATTCCCGTCACAATCTGGGGTGAGTCAACGGCCGTACAAATGTACACCAGCGCGGCGCAGGGTGTCCCAACAGCCACGGTTAGGGGAATAACCACGCAGCCGAGCTCCGTTTTCCCTAAACTCTGAAATTTCTCCGTCATTTCCCAGCGAAAATCTGTCAATTTTGCATGACAAGTGCGGAATATATCCAGTTTGGAGCATGCAACATTTGAAGTTGGTTGGAAAATTCCTTGATTTCCAAATTTGCCGGCATTTGGGACACACTTTGACCTAATCCCCGTCACAATCTGGGGTGAGTCAACGGCCGTAGAAATGTACACCAGCGCGGCGCAGGGTGTCCCAACAGCCACGGTTAGGGGAATAACCACGCAGCCGAGCTCCGTTTTCCCTAAACTCTGAAATTTCTCCGTCATTTTCCAGCGAAAATCTGTCAATTTTGCATGACAAGTGCGGAATATATACAGTTTGGAGCATGCAAAATTTGAAGTTGGTTGGAAAATTCCTTGATTTCCAAATGTGCCGGCATTTGGGACACACTTTGACCTAATTCCCGTCACAATCTGGGGTGAGTCAACGGCCGTACAAATGTACACCAGCGCGGCGCATGCGCAGGGTGTCCCAACAGCCACGGTTAGGGGAATAACCACGCAGCCGAGCTCCGTTTTCCCTAAACTCTGAAATTTCTCCGTCATTTCCCAGCGAAAATCTGTCAATTTTGCATGACAAGTGAGGAATATATACAATTTGGAGCATGCAAAATTTGAAGTTGGTTGGAAAATTCCTTGATTTCCAAATTTGCCGGCATTTGGGACACACTTTGACCTAATTCCCGTCACAATCTGGGGTGAGTCAACGGCCGTACAAATGTACACCAGCGCGGCGCAGGGTGTCCCAACAGCCACGGTTAGGGGAATAACCACGCAGCCGAGCTCCGTTTTCCCCTAAACTCTGAAATTTCTCCGTCATTTCCCAGCGAAAATATGTCAATTTTGCATGACAAGTGCGGAATATATACAGTTTGGAGCATGCAAAATTTGAAGTTGGTTGGAAAATTCCTTGATTTCCAAATTTGCCGGCATTTGGGACACACTTTGACCTAATTCCCGTCACAATCTGGGGTGAGTCAACGGCCGTAGAAATGTACACCAGCGCGGCGCAGGGTGTCCCAACAGCCACGGTTAGGGGAATAACCACGCAGCCGAGCTCCGTTTTCCCTAAACTCTGAAATTTCTCCGTCATTTCCCAGCGAAAATCTGTCAATCTTGCATGACAAGTGCGGAATATATACAGTTTGGAGCATGCAAAATTTGAAGTTGGTTGGAAAATTCCTTGATTTCCAAATTTGCCGGCATTTGGGACACACTTTGACCTAATTCCCGTCACAATCTGGGGTGAGTCAACGGCCGTACAAATGTACACCAGCGCGGCGCAGGGTGTCCCAACAGCCACGGTTAGGGGAATAACCACGCAGCCGAGCTCTGTTTTCCCTAAACTCTGAAATTTCTCCGTCATTTCCCAGGGAAAATCTGTCAATTTTGCATGACAAGTGCGGAATATATACAGTTTGGAGCATGCAAAATTTGAAGTTGGTTGGAAAATTCCTTGATTTCCAAATTTGCCGGCATTTGGGACACACTTTGACCTAATTCCCGTCACAATCTGGGCTGAGTCAACGGCCGTAGAAATGTACACCAGCGCGGCGCAGGGTGTCCCAACAGCCACGGTTAGGGGAATAACCACGCAGCCGAGCTCCGTTTTCCCTAAACTCTGAAATTTCTCCGTCATTTCCCAGCGAAAATCTGTCAATCTTGCATGACAAGTGCGGAATATATACAGTTTGGAGCATGCAAAATTTGAAGTTGGTTGGAAAATTCCTTGATTTCCAAATTTGCCGGCATTTGGGACACACTTTGACCTAATTCCCGTCACAATCTGGGGTGAGTCAACGGCCGTAGAAATGTACACCAGCGCATGCGCAGGGTGTCCCAACAGCCACGGTTAGGGGAATAACCACGCAGCCGAGCTCCGTTTTCCCTAAACTCCGAAATTTCTCCGTCATTTCCCAGCGAAAATCTGTCAATTTTGCATGACAAGTGCGGAATATATACATTTTGGAGCATGCAAAATTTGAAGTTGGTTGGAAAATTCCTTGATTTCCAAATGTGCCGGCATTTGGGACACACTTTGACCTAATTCCCGTCACAATCTGGGGTGAGTCAACGGCCGTACAAATGTACACCAGCGCGGCGCATGCGCAGGGTGTCCCAACAGCCACGGTTAGGGGAATAACCACGCAGCCGAGCTCCGTTTTCCCTAAACTCTGAAATTTCTCCGTCATTTCCCAGCGAAAATCTGTCAATTTTGCATGACAAGTGAGGAATATATACAGTTTGGAGCATGCAAAATTTGAAGATGGTTGGAAATTTCCTTGATTTCCAAATTTGCCGGCATTTGGGACACACTTTGACCTAATTCCCGTCACAATCTGGGGTGAGTCAACGGCCGTACAAATGTACACCAGCGCGGCGCAGGGTGTCCCAACAGCCACGGTTAGGGTAATAACCACGCAGCCGAGCTCCGTTTTCCCTAAACTCTGAAATTTCTCCGTCATTTCCCAGCGAAAATCTGTCAATTTTGCATGACAAGTGCGGAATATATACAGTTTGGAGCATGCAAAATTTGAAGTTGGTTGGAAAATTCCTTGATTTCCAAATTTGCCGGCATTTGGGACACACTTTGACCTAATTCCCGTCACAATCTGGGGTGAGTCAACGGCCGTACAAATGTACACCAGCGCGGCGCAGGGTGTCCCAACAGCCACGGTTAGGGGAATAACCATGCAGCCGAGCTCTGTTTTCCCTAAACTCTGAAATTTCTCCGTCATTTCCCAGCGAAAATCTGTCAATTTTGCATGACAAGTGCGGAATATATACAGTTTGGAGCATGCAAAATTTGAAGTTGGTTGGAAAATTCCTTGATTTCCAAATTTGCCGGCATTTGGGACACACTTTGACCTAATTCCCGTCACAATCTGGGGTGAGTCAACGGCCGTAGAAATGTACACCAGCGCGGCGCAGGGTGTCCCAACAGCCACGGTTAGGGGAATAACCACGCAGCCGAGCTCCGTTTTCCCTAAACTCTGAAATTTCTCCGTCATTTCCCAGCGAAAATCTGTCAATCTTGCATGACAAGTGCGGAATATATACAGTTTGGAGCATGCAAAATTTGAAGTTGGTTGGAAAATTCCTTGATTTCCAAATTTGCCGGCATTTGGGACACACTTTGACCTAATTCCCGTCACAATCTGGGGTGAGTCAACGGCCGTAGAAATGTACACCAGCGCATGCGCAGGGTGTCCCAACAGCCACGGTTAGGGGAATAACCACGCAGCCGAGCTCCGTTTTCCCTAAACTCCGAAATTTCTCCGTCATTTCCCAGCGAAAATCTGTCAATTTTGCATGACAAGTGCGGAATATATACATTTTGGAGCATGCAAAATTTGAAGTTGGTTGGAAAATTCCTTGATTTCCAAATGTGCCGGCATTTGGGACACACTTTGACCTAATTCCCGTCACAATCTGGGGTGAGTCAACGGCCGTACAAATGTACACCAGCGCGGCGCATGCGCAGGGTGTCCCAACAGCCACGGTTAGGGGAATAACCACGCAGCCGAGCTCCGTTTTCCCTAAACTCTGAAATTTCTCCGTCATTTCCCAGCGAAAATCTGTCAATTTTGCATGACAAGTGAGGAATATATACAGTTTGGAGCATGCAAAATTTGAAGATGGTTGGAAATTTCCTTGATTTCCAAATTTGCCGGCATTTGGGACACACTTTGACCTAATTCCCGTCACAATCTGGGGTGAGTCAACGGCCGTACAAATGTACACCAGCGCGGCGCAGGGTGTCCCAACAGCCACGGTTAGGGGAATAACCACGCAGCCGAGCTCCGTTTTCCCTAAACTCTGAAATTTCTCCGTCATTTCCCAGCGAAAATCTGTCAATTTTGCATGACAAGTGCGCAATATATACAGTTTGGAGCATGCAAAATTTGAAGTTGGTTGGAAAATTCCTTGATTTCCAAATTTGCCGGCATTTGGGACACACTTTGACCTAATTCCCGTCACAATCTGGGGTGAGTCAACGGCCGTACAAATGTACACCAGCGCGGCGCAGGGTGTCCCAACAGCCACGGTTAGGGGAATAACCACGCAGCCGAGCTCCGTTTTCCCTAAACTCTGAAATTTCTCCGTCATTTCCCAGCGAAAATCTGTCAATTTTGCATGACAAGTGCGGAATATATCCAGTTTGGAGCATGCAACATTTGAAGTTGGTTGGAAAATTCCTTGATTTCCAAATTTGCCGGCATTTGGGACACACTTTGACCTAATCCCCGTCACAATCTGGGGTGAGTCAACGGCCGTAGAAATGTACACCAGCGCGGCGCAGGGTGTCCCAACAGCCACGGTTAGGGGAATAACCACGCAGCCGAGCTCCGTTTTCCCTAAACTCTGAAATTTCTCCGTCATTTTCCAGCGAAAATCTGTCAATTTTGCATGACAAGTGCGGAATATATACAGTTTGGAGCATGCAAAATTTGAAGTTGGTTGGAAAATTCCTTGATTTCCAAATGTGCCGGCATTTGGGACACACTTTGACCTAATTCCCGTCACAATCTGGGGTGAGTCAACGGCCGTACAAATGTACACCAGCGCGGCGCATGCGCAGGGTGTCCCAACAGCCACGGTTAGGGGAATAACCACGCAGCCGAGCTCCGTTTTCCCTAAACTCTGAAATTTCTCCGTCATTTCCCAGCGAAAATCTGTCAATTTTGCATGACAAGTGAGGAATATATACAGTTTGGAGCATGCAAAATTTGAAGTTGGTTGGAAAATTCCTTGATTTCCAAATTTGCCGGCATTTGGGACACACTTTGACCTAATTCCCGTCACAATCTGGGGTGAGTCAACGGCCGTACAAATGTACACCAGCGCGGCGCAGGGTGTCCCAACAGCCACGGTTAGGGGAATAACCACGCAGCCGAGCTCCGTTTTCCCTAAACTCTGAAATTTCTCCGTCATTTCCCAGCGAAAATATGTCAATTTTGCATGACAAGTGCGGAATATATACAGTTTGGAGCATGCAAAATTTGAAGTTGGTTGGAAAATTCCTTGATTTCCAAATTTGCCGGCATTTGGGACACACTTTGACCTAATTCCCGTCACAATCTGGGGTGAGTCAACGGCCGTAGAAATGTACACCAGCGCGGCGCAGGGTGTCCCAACAGCCACGGTTAGGGGAATAACCACGCAGCCGAGCTCCGTTTTCCCTAAACTCTGAAATTTCTCCGTCATTTCCCAGCGAAAATCTGTCAATCTTGCATGACAAGTGCGGAATATATACAGTTTGGAGCATGCAAAATTTGAAGTTGGTTGGAAAATTCCTTGATTTCCAAATTTGCCGGCATTTGGGACACACTTTGACCTAATTCCCGTCACAATCTGGGGTGAGTCAACGGCCGTACAAATGTACACCAGCGCGGCGCAGGGTGTCCCAACAGCCACGGTTAGGGGAATAACCACGCAGCCGAGCTCTGTTTTCCCTAAACTCTGAAATTTCTCCGTCATTTCCCAGGGAAAATCTGTCAATTTTGCATGACAAGTGCGGAATATATACAGTTTGGAGCATGCAAAATTTGAAGTTGGTTGGAAAATTCCTTGATTTCCAAATTTGCCGGCATTTGGGACACACTTTGACCTAATTCCCGTCACAATCTGGGCTGAGTCAACGGCCGTAGAAATGTACACCAGCGCGGCGCAGGGTGTCCCAACAGCCACGGTTAGGGGAATAACCACGCAGCCGAGCTCCGTTTTCCCTAAACTCTGAAATTTCTCCGTCATTTCCCAGCGAAAATCTGTCAATCTTGCATGACAAGTGCGGAATATATACAGTTTGGAGCATGCAAAATTTGAAGTTGGTTGGAAAATTCCTTGATTTCCAAATTTGCCGGCATTTGGGACACACTTTGACCTAATTCCCGTCACAATCTGGGGTGAGTCAACGGCCGTAGAAATGTACACCAGCGCATGCGCAGGGTGTCCCAACAGCCACGGTTAGGGGAATAACCACGCAGCCGAGCTCCGTTTTCCCTAAACTCCGAAATTTCTCCGTCATTTCCCAGCGAAAATCTGTCAATTTTGCATGACAAGTGCGGAATATATACATTTTGGAGCATGCAAAATTTGAAGTTGGTTGGAAAATTCCTTGATTTCCAAATGTGCCGGCATTTGGGACACACTTTGACCTAATTCCCGTCACAATCTGGGGTGAGTCAACGGCCGTACAAATGTACACCAGCGCGGCGCATGCGCAGGGTGTCCCAACAGCCACGGTTAGGGGAATAACCACGCAGCCGAGCTCCGTTTTCCCTAAACTCTGAAATTTCTCCGTCATTTCCCAGCGAAAATCTGTCAATTTTGCATGACAAGTGAGGAATATATACAGTTTGGAGCATGCAAAATTTGAAGATGGTTGGAAATTTCCTTGATTTCCAAATTTGCCGGCATTTGGGACACACTTTGACCTAATTCCCGTCACAATCTGGGGTGAGTCAACGGCCGTACAAATGTACACCAGCGCGGCGCAGGGTGTCCCAACAGCCACGGTTAGGGTAATAACCACGCAGCCGAGCTCCGTTTTCCCTAAACTCTGAAATTTCTCCGTCATTTCCCAGCGAAAATCTGTCAATTTTGCATGACAAGTGCGGAATATATACAGTTTGGAGCATGCAAAATTTGAAGTTGGTTGGAAAATTCCTTGATTTCCAAATTTGCCGGCATTTGGGACACACTTTGACCTAATTCCCGTCACAATCTGGGGTGAGTCAACGGCCGTACAAATGTACACCAGCGCGGCGCAGGGTGTCCCAACAGCCACGGTTAGGGGAATAACCACGCAGCCGAGCTCTGTTTTCCCTAAACTCTGAAATTTCTCCGTCATTTCCCAGCGAAAATCTGTCAATTTTGCATGACAAGTGCGGAATATATACAGTTTGGAGCATGCAAAATTTGAAGTTGGTTGGAAAATTCCTTGATTTCCAAATTTGCCGGCATTTGGGACACACTTTGACCTAATTCCCGTCACAATCTGGGGTGAGTCAACGGCCGTACAAATGTACACCAGCGCGGCGCAGGGTGTCCCAACAGCCACGGTTAGGGGAATAACCACGCAGCCGAGCTCCGTTTTCCCTAAACTCTGAAATTTCTCCGTCATTTCCCAGCGAAAATCTGTCAATTTTGCATGACAAGTGAGGAATATATACAGTTTGGAGCACGCAAAATTTGAAGTTGGTTGGAAATTTCCTTGATTTCCAAATTTGCCGGCATTTGGGACACACTTTGACCTAATTCCCGTCACAATCTGGGGTGAGTCAACGGCCGTACAAATGTACACCAGCGCGGCGCAGGGTGTCCCAACAGCCACGGTTAGGGGAATAACCACGCAGCCGAGCTCCGTTTTCCCTAAACTCTGAAATTTCTCCGTCATTTCCCAGCGAAAATCTGTCAATTTTGCATGACAAGTGCGGAATATATACAGTTTGGAGCATGCAAAATTTGAAGTTGGTTGGAAAATTCCTTGATTTCCAAATTTGCCGGCATTTGGGACACACTTTGACCTAATTCCCGTCACAATCTGGGGTGAGTCAACGGCCGTACAAATGTACACCAGCGCGGCGCAGGGTGTCCCAACAGCCACGGTTAGGGGAATAACCACGCAGCCGAGCTCCGTTTTCCCTAAACTCTGAAATTTCTCCGTCATTTCCCAGCGAAAATCTGTCAATTTTGCATGACAAGTGCGGAATATATACAGTTTGGAGCATGCAAAATTTGAAGTTGGTTGGAAAATTCCTTGATTTCCAAATTTGCCGGCATTTGGGACACACTTTGACCTAATTCCCGTCACAATCTGGGGTGAGTCAACGGCCGTAGAAATGTACACCAGCGCGGCGCAGGGTGTCCCAACAGCCACGGTTAGGGGAATAACCACGCAGCCGAGCTCCGTTTTCCCTAAACTCTGAAATTTCTCCGTCATTTCCCAGCGAAAATCTGTCAATCTTGCATGACAAGTGCGGAATATATACAGTTTGGAGCATGCAAAATTTGAAGTTGGTTGGAAAATTCCTTGATTTTCAAATTTGCCGGCATTTGGGACACACTTTGACCTAATTCCCGTCACAATCTGGGGTGAGTCAACGGCCGTAGAAATGTACACCAGCGCATGCGCAGGGTGTCCCAACAGCCACGGTTAGGGGAATAACCACGCAGCCGAGCTCCGTTTTCCCTAAACTCCGAAATTTCTCCGCCATTTCCCAGCGAAAATCTGTCAATTTTGCATGACAAGTGAGGAATATATACAGTTTGGAGCATGCAAAATTTGAAGTTGGTTGGAAATTTCCTTGATTTCCAAATTTGCCGGCATTTGGGACACACTTTGACCTAATTCCCGTCACAATCTGGGGTGAGTCAACGGCCGTACAAATGTACACCAGCGCGGCGCAGGGTGTCCCAACAGCCACGGTTAGGGGAATAACCACGCAGCCGAGCTCCGTTTTCCCTAAACTCTGAAATTTCTCCGTCATTTCCCAGCGAAAATCTGTCAATTTTGCATAACAAGTGCGGAATATATACAGTTTGGAGCATGCAAAATTTGAAGTTGGTTGGAAAATTCCTTGATTTCCAAATTTGCCGGCATTTGGGACACACTTTGACCTAATTCCCGTCACAATCTGGGGTGAGTCAACGACCGTAGAAATGTACACCAGCGCGGCGCAGGGTGTCCCAACAGCCACGGTTAGGGGAATAACCACGCAGCCGAGCTCCGTTTTCCCTAAACTCTGAAATTTCTCCGTCATTTCCCAGCGAAAATCTGTCAATCTTGCATGACAAGTGCGGAATATATACAGTTTGGAGCATGCAAAATTTGAAGTTGGTTGGAAAATTCCTTGATTTCCAAATTTGCCGGCATTTGGGACACACTTTGACCTAATTCCCGTCACAATCTGGGGTGAGTCAACGGCCGTAGAAATGTACACCAGCGCATGCGCAGGGTGTCCCAACAGCCACGGTTAGGGGAATAACCACGCAGCCGAGCTCCGTTTTCCCTAAACTCTGAAATTTCTCCGTCATTTCCCAGCGAAAATCTGTCAATTTTGCATGACAAGTGCGGAATATATACAGTTTGGAGCATGCAAAATTTGAAGTTGGTTGGAAAATTCCTTGATTTCCAAATTTGCCGGCATTTGGGACACACTTTGACCTAATTCCCGTCACAATCTGGGGTGAGTCAACGGCCGTACAAATGTACACCAGCGCAGCCGAGCTCCGTTTTCCCTAAACTCTGAAATTTCTCCGTCATTTCCCAGCGAAAATCTGTCAATCTTGCATGACAAGTGCGGAATATATACAGTTTGGAGCATGCAAAATTTGAAGTTGGTTGGAATTCCTTGATTTCCAAATTTGCCGGCATTTGGGACACACTTTGACCTAATTCCCGTCACAATCTGGGGTGAGTCAACGGCCGTACAAATGTACACCAGCGCGGCGCAGGGTGTCCCAACAGCCACGGTTAGGGGAATAACCACGCAGCCGAGCTCCGTTTTCCCTAAACTCTGAAATTTCTCCGTCATTTCCCAGCGAAAATCTGTCAATTTTGCATGACAAGTGAGGAATATATACAGTTTGGAGCACGCAAAATTTGAAGTTGGTTGGAAATTTCCTTGATTTCCAAATTTGCCGGCATTTGGGACACACTTTGACCTAATTCCCGTCACAATCTGGGGTGAGTCAACGGCCGTACAAATGTACACCAGCGCGGCGCAGGGTGTCCCAACAGCCACGGTTAGGGGAATAACCACGCAGCCGAGCTCCGTTTTCCCTAAACTCTGAAATTTCTCCGTCATTTCCCAGCGAAAATCTGTCAATTTTGCATGACAAGTGCGGAATATATACAGTTTGGAGCATGCAAAATTTGAAGTTGGTTGGAAAATTCCTTGATTTCCAAATTTGCCGGCATTTGGGACACACTTTGACCTAATTCCCGTCACAATCTGGGGTGAGTCAACGGCCGTACAAATGTACACCAGCGCGGCGCAGGGTGTCCCAACAGCCACGGTTAGGGGAATAACCACGCAGCCGAGCTCCGTTTTCCCTAAACTCTGAAATTTCTCCGTCATTTCCCAGCGAAAATCTGTCAATTTTGCATGACAAGTGCGGAATATATACAGTTTGGAGCATGCAAAATTTGAAGTTGGTTGGAAAATTCCTTGATTTCCAAATTTGCCGGCATTTGGGACACACTTTGACCTAATTCCCGTCACAATCTGGGGTGAGTCAACGGCCGTAGAAATGTACACCAGCGCGGCGCAGGGTGTCCCAACAGCCACGGTTAGGGGAATAACCACGCAGCCGAGCTCCGTTTTCCCTAAACTCTGAAATTTCTCCGTCATTTCCCAGCGAAAATCTGTCAATTTTGCATGACAAGTGCGGAATATATACAGTTTGGAGCATGCAAAATTTGAAGTTGGTTGGAAAATTCCTTGATTTCCAAATGTGCCGGCATTTGGGACACACTTTGACCTAATTCCCGTCACAATCTGGGGTGAGTCAACGGCCGTACAAATGTACACCAGCGCGGCGCATGCGCAGGGTGTCCCAACAGCCACGGTTAGGGGAATAACCACGCAGCCGAGCTCCGTTTTCCCTAAACTCTGAAATTTCTCCGTCATTTCCCAGCGAAAATCTGTCAATTTTGCATGACAAGTGAGGAATATATACAGTTTGGAGCATGCAAAATTTGAAGTTGGTTGGAAAATTCCTTGATTTCCAAATTTGCCGGCATTTGGGACACACTTTGACCTAATTCCCGTCACAATCTGGGGTGAGTCAACGGCCGTAGAAATGTACACCAGCGCGGCGCAGGGTGTCCCAACAGCCACGGTTAGGGGAATAACCACGCAGCCGAGCTCCGTTTTCCCTAAACTCTGAAATTTCTCCGTCATTTCCCAGCGAAAATCTGTCAATTTTGCATGACAAGTGCGGAATATATACAGTTTGGAGCATGCAAAATTTGAAGTTGGTTGGAAAATTCCTTGATTTCCAAATTTGCCGGCATTTGGGACACACTTTGACCTAATTCCCGTCACAATCTGGGGTGAGTCAACGGCCGTACAAATGTACACCAGCGCGGCGCAGGGTGTCCCAACAGCCACGGTTAGGGGAATAACCACGCAGCCGAGCTCCGTTTTCCCTAAACTCTGAAATTTCTCCGTCATTTCCCAGCGAAAATCTGTCAATTTTGCATGACAAGTGCGGAATATATACAGTTTGGAGCATGCAAAATTTGAAGTTGGTTGGAAAAGTCCTTGATTTCCAAATTTGCCGGCATTTGGGACACACTTTGACCTAATTCCCGTCACAATCTGGGGTGAGTCAACGGCCGTACAAATGTACACCAGCGCGGCGCAGGGTGTCCCAACAGCCACGGTTAGGGGAATAACCACGCAGCCGAGCTCCGTTTTCCCTAAACTCTGAAATTTCTCCGTCATTTCCCAGCGAAAATCTGTCAATTTTGCATGACAAGTGCGGAATATATACAGTTTGGAGCGTGCAAAATTTGAAGTTGGTTGGAAAATTCCTTGATTTCCAAATTTGCCGGCATTTGGGACACACTTTGACCTAATTCCCGTCACAATCTGGGGTGAGTCAACGGCCGTAGAAATGTACACCAGCGCGGCGCAGGGTGTCCCAACAGCCACGGTTAGGGGAATAACCACGCAGCCGAGCTCCGTTTTCCCTAAACTCTGAAATTTCTCCGTCATTTCCCAGCGAAAATCTGTCAATTTTGCATGACAAGTGAGGAAAATATACAGTTTGGAGCATGCAAAATTTGAAGTTGGTTGGAAAATTCCTTGATTTCCAAATTTGCCGGCATTTGGGACACACTTTGACCTAATTCCCGTCACAATCTGGGGTGAGTCAACGGCCGTAGAAATGTACACCAGCGCGGCGCAGGGTGTCCCAACAGCCACGGTGAGGAGAATAACCACGCAGCCGAGCTCCGTTTTCCCTAAACTCTGAAATTTCTCCGTCATTTCCCAGCGAAAATCTGTCAATTTTGCATGACAAGTGCGGAATATATACAGTTTGGAGCATGCAAAATTTGAAGTTGGTTGGAAAATTCCTTGATTTCCAAATTTGCCGGCATTTGGGACACACTTTGACCTAATTCCCGTCACAATCTGGGGTGAGTCAACGGCCGTACAAATGTACACCAGCGCGGCGCAGGGTGTCCCAACAGCCACGGTTAGGGGAATAACCACGCAGCCGAGCTCCGTTTTCCCTAAACTCTGAAATTTCTCCGTCATTTCCCAGCGAAAATCTGTCAATTTTGCATGACAAGTGCGGAATATATACAGTTTGGAGCATGCAAAATTTGAAGTTGGTTGGAAAATTCCTTGATTTCCAAATTTGCCGGCATTTGGGACACACTTTGACCTAATTCCCGTCACAATCTGGGGTGAGTCAACGGCCGTACAAATGTACACCAGCGCGGCGCAGGGTGTCCCAACAGCCACGGTTAGGGGAATAACCACGCAGCCGAGCTCCGTTTTCCCTAAACTCTGAAATTTCTCCGTCATTTCCCAGCGAAAATCTGTCAATTTTGCATGACAAGTGCGGAATATATACAGTTTGGAGCGTGCAAAATTTGAAGTTGGTTGGAAAATTCCTTGATTTCCAAATTTGCCGGCATTTGGGACACACTTTGACCTAATTCCCGTCACAATCTGGGGTGAGTCAACGGCCGTAGAAATGTACACCAGCGCGGCGCAGGGTGTCCCAACAGCCACGGTTAGGGGAATAACCACGCAGCCGAGCTCCGTTTTCCCTAAACTCTGAAATTTCTCCGTCATTTCCCAGCGAAAATCTGTCAATTTTGCATGACAAGTGCGTAATATATACAGTTTGGAGCATGCAAAATTTGAAGTTGGTTGGAAAATTCCTTGATTTCCAATTTTGCCGGCATTTGGGACACACTTTGACCTAATTCCCGTCACAATTTGGGGTGAGTCAACGGCCGTAGAAATGTACACCAGCGCGGCGCAGGGTGTCCCAACAGCCACGGTTAGGGGAATAACCACGCAGCCGAGCTCCGTTTTCCCTAAACTCTGAAATTTCTCCGTCATTTCCCAGCGAAAATCTGTCAATTTTGCATGACAAGTGCGGAATATATACAGTTTGGAGCATGCAAAACTTGAAGTTGATTGGAAAATTCCTTGATTTCCAAATTTGCCGGCATTTGGGACACACTTTGACCTAATTCCCGTCACAATCTGGGGTGAGTCAACGGCCGTAGAAATGTACACCAGCGCATGCGCAGGGTGTCCCAACAGCCACGGTTAGGGGAATAACCACGCAGCCGAGCTCCGTTTTCCCTAAACTCCGAAATTTCTCCGTCATTTCCCAGCGAAAATCTGTCAATTTTGCATGACAAGTGCGGAATATATACAGTTTGGAGCATGCGAAATTTGAAGTTGGTTGGAAAATTCCTTGATTTCCAAATGTGCCGGCATTTGGGACACACTTTGACCTAATTCCCGTCACAATCTGGGGTGAGTCAACGGCCGTACAAATGTACACCAGCGCGGCGCATGCGCAGGGTGTCCCAACAGCCACGGTTAGGGGAATAACCACGCAGCCGAGCTCCGTTTTCCCTAAACTCTGAAATTTCTCCGTCATTTCCCAGCGAAAATCTGTCAATTGTGCATGACAAGTGAGGAATATATACAGTTTGGAGCATGCAAAATTTGAAGTTGGTTGGAAAATTCCTTGATTTCCAAATTTGCCGGCATTTGGGACACACTTTGACCTAATTCCCGTCACAATCTGGGGTGAGTCAACGGCCGTGCAAATGTACACCAGCGCGGCGCAGGGTGTCCCAACAGCCACGGTTAGGGGAATAACCACGCAGCCGAGCTCCGTTTTCCCTAAACTCTGAAATTTCTCCGTCATTTCCCAGCGAAAATCTGTCAATTTTGCATGACAAGTGCGGAATATATACAGTTTGGAGCATGCAAAACTTGAAGTTGATTGGAAAATTCCTTGATTTCCAAATTTGCCGGCATTTGGGACACACTTTGACCTAATTCCCGTCACAATCTGGGGTGAGTCAACGGCCGTAGAAATGTACACCAGCGCATGCGCAGGGTGTCCCAACAGCCACGGTTAGGGGAATAACCACGCAGCCGAGCTCCGTTTTCCCTAAACTCCGAAATTTCTCCGTCATTTCCCAGCGAAAATCTGTCAATTTTGCATGACAAGTGCGGAATATATACAGTTTGGAGCATGCAAAATTTGAAGTTGGTTGGAAAATTCCTTGATTTCCAAATGTGCCGGCATTTGGGACACACTTTGACCTAATTCCCGTCACAATCTGGGGTGAGTCAACGGCCGTACAAATGTACACCAGCGCGGCGCATGCGCAGGGTGTCCCAACAGCCACGGTTAGGGGAATAACCACGCAGCCGAGCTCCGTTTTCCCTAAACTCTGAAATTTCTCCGTCATTTCCCAGCGAAAATCTGTCAATTTTGCATGACAAGTGAGGAATATATACAGTTTGGAGCATGCAAAATTTGAAGTTGGTTGGAAAATTCCTTGATTTCCAAATTTGCCGGCATTTGGGACACACTTTGACCTAATTCCCGTCACAATCTGGGGTGAGTCAACGGCCGTGCAAATGTACACCAGCGCGGCGCAGGGTGTCCCAACAGCCACGGTTAGGGGAATAACCACGCAGCCGAGCTCCGTTTTCCCTAAACTCTGAAATTTCTCCGTCATTTCCCAGCCAAAATCTGTCAATTTTGCATGACAAGTGCGGAATATATACAGTTTGGAGCATGCAAAATTTGAAGTTGGTTGGAAAATTCCTTGATTTCTAAATTTGCCGGCATTTGGGACACACTTTGACCTAATTCCCGTCACAATCTGGGGTGAGTCAACGGCCGTACAAATGTACACCAGCGCGGCGCAGGGTGTCCCAACAGCCACGGTTAGGGGAATAACCACGCAGCCGAGCTCCGTTTTCCCTAAACTCTGAAATTTCTCCGTCATTTCCCAGCGAAAATCTGTCAATTTTGCATGCCAAGTGCGGAATATATACAGTTTGGAGCATGCAAAATTTGAAGTTGGTTGGAAAATTCCTTGATTTCCAAATTTGCCGGCATTTGGGACACACTTTGACCTAATTCCCGTCACAATCTGGGGTGAGTCAACGGCCGTACAAATGTACACCAGCGCGGCGCAGGGTGTCCCAACAGCCACGGTTAGGGGAATAACCATGCAGCCGAGCTCCGTTTTCCCTAAACTCTGAAATTTCTCCGTCATTTCCCAGCGAAAATCTGTCAATTTTGCATGACAAGTGCGGAATATATACAGTTTGGAGCATGCAAAATTTGAAGTTGGTTGGAAAATTCCTTGATTTCCAAATTTGCCGGCATTTGGGACACACTTTGACCTAATTCCCGTCACAATCTGGGGTGAGTCAACGGCCGTACAAATGTACACCAGCGCGGCGCAGGGTGTCCCAACAGCCACGGTTAGGGGAATAACCACGCAGCCGAGCTCCGTTTTCCCTAAACTCTGAAATTTCTCCGTCAGTTCCCAGCGAAAATCTGTCAATTTTGCATGACAAGTGCGGAATATATACAGTTTGGAGCGTGCAAAATTTGAAGTTGGTTGGAAAATTCCTTGATTTCCAAATTTGCCGGCATTTGGGACACACTTTGACCTAATTCCCGTCACAATCTGGGGTGAGTCAACGGCCGTAGAAATATACACCAGCGCGGCGCAGGGTGTCCCAACAGCCACGGTTAGGGGAATAACCACGCAGCCGAGCTCCGTTTTCCCTAAACTCTGAAATTTCCCCGTCATTTCCCAGCGAAAATCTGTCAATTTTGCATGACAAGTGCGGAATATATACAGTTTGGAGCATGCAAAATTTGAAGTTGGTTGGAAAATTCCTTAATTTCCAAATTTGCCGGCATTTGGGACACACTTTGACCTAATTCCCGTCACAATCTGGGGTGAGTCAACGGCCGTAGAAATGTACACCAGCGCATGCGCAGGGTGTCCCAACAGCCACGGTTAGGGGAATAACCACGCAGCCGAGCTCCGTTTTCCCTAAACTCCGAAATTTCTCCGTCATTTCCCAGCGAAAATCTGTCAATTTTGCATGACAAGTGAGGAATATATACAGTTTGGAGCATGCAAAATTTGAAGTTGGTTGGAAAATTCCTTGATTTCCAAATGTGCCGGCATTTGGGACACACTTTGACCTAATTCCCGTCACAATCTGGGGTGAGTCAACGGCCGTACAAATGTACACCAGCGCGGCGCAGGGTGTCCCAACAGCCACGGTTAGGGGAATAACCACGCAGCCGAGCTCCGTTTTCCCTAAACTCTGAAATTTCTCCGTCATTTCCCAGCGAAAATCTGTCAATTTTGCATGACAAGTGAGGAATATATACAGTTTGGAGCATGCAAAATTTGAAGTTGGTTGGAAAATTCCTTGATTTCCAAATTTGCCGGCATTTGGGACACACTTTGACCTAATTCCCGTCACAATCTGGGGTGAGTCAACGGCCGTACAAATGTACACCAGCGCGGCGCAGGGTGTCCCAACAGCCACGGTTAGGGGAATAACCACGCAGCCGAGCTCCGTTTTCCCTAAACTCTGAAATTTCTCCGTCATTTCCCAGCGAAAATCTGTCAATTTTGCATGCCAAGTGCAGAATATATACAGTTTGGAGCATGCAAAATTTGAAGTTGGTTGGAAAATTCCTTGATTTCCAAATTTGCCGGCATTTGGGACACACTTTGACCTAATTCCCGTCACAATCTGGGGTGAGTCAACGGCCGTACAAATGTACACCAGCGCGGCGCAGGGTGTCCCAACAGCCACGGTTAGGGGAATAACCACGCAGCCGAGCTCCGTTTTCCCTAAACTCTGAAATTTCTCCGTCATTTCCCAGCGAAAATCTGTCAATTTTGCATGACAAGTGCGGAATATATACAGTTTGGAGCATGCAAAATTTGAAGTTGGTTGGAAAATTCCTTGATTTCCAAATTTGCCGGCATTTGGGACACACTTTGACCTAATTCCCGTCACAATCTGGGGTGAGTCAACGGCCGTACAAATGTACACCAGCGCGGCGCAGGGTGTCCCAACAGCCACGGTTAGGGGAATAACCACGCAGCCGAGCTCCGTTTTCCCTAAACTCTGAAATTTCTCCGTCATTTCCCAGCGAAAATCTGTCAATTTTGCATGACAAGTGCGGAATATATACAGTTTGGAGCATGCAAAATTTGAAGTTGGTTGGAAAATTCCTTGATTTCCAAATTTGCCGGCATTTGGGACACACTTTGACCTAATTCCCGTCACAATCTGGGGTGAGTCAACGGCCGTACAAATGTACACCAGCGCGGCGCAGGGTGTCCCAACAGCCACGGTTAGGGGAATAACCACGCAGCCGAGCTCCGTTTTCCCTAAACTCTGAAATTTCTCCGTCATTTCCCAGCGAAAATCTGTCAATTTTGCATGCCAAGTGCAGAATATATACAGTTTGGAGCATGCAAAATTTGAAGTTGGTTGGAAAATTCCTTGATTTCCAAATTTGCCGGCATTTGGGACACACTTTGACCTAATTCCCGTCACAATCTGGGGTGAGTCAACGGCCGTACAAATGTACACCAGCGCGGCGCAGGGTGTCCCAACAGCCACGGTTAGGGGAATAACCACGCAGCCGAGCTCCGTTTTCCCTAAACTCTGAAATTTCTCCGTCATTTCCCAGCGAAAATCTGTCAATTTTGCATGACAAGTGCGGAATATATACAGTTTGGAGCATGCAAAATTTGAAGTTGGTTGGAAAATTCCTTGATTTCCAAATTTGCCGGCATTTGGGACACACTTTGACCTAATTCCCGTCACAATCTGGGGTGAGTCAACGGCCGTACAAATGTACACCAGCGCGGCGCAGGGTGTCCCAACAGCCACGGTTAGGGGAATAACCACGCAGCCGAGCTCCGTTTTCCCTAAACTCTGAAATTTCTCCGTCATTTCCCAGCGAAAATCTGTCAATTTTGCATGACAAGTGCGGAATATATACAGTTTGGAGCATGCAAAATTTGAAGTTGGTTGGAAAATTCCTTGATTTCCAAATTTGCCGGCATTTGGGACACACTTTGACCTAATTCCCGTCACAATCTGGGGTGAGTCAACGGCCGTACAAATGTACACCAGCGCGGCGCAGGGTGTCCCAACAGCCACGGTTAGGGGAATAACCACGCAGCCGAGCTCCGTTTTCCCTAAACTCTGAAATTTCTCCGTCAGTTCCCAGCGAAAATCTGTCAATTTTGCATGACAAGTGCGGAATATATACAGTTTGGAGCGTGAAAAATTTGAAGTTGGTTGGAAAATTCCTTGATTTCCAAATTTGCCAGCATTTGGGACACACTTTGACCTAATTCCCGTCACAATCTGGGGTGAGTCAACGGCCGTAGAAATGTACACCAGCGCGGCGCAGGGTGTCCCAACAGCCACGGTTAGGGGAATAACCACGCAGCCGAGCTCCGTTTTCCCTAAACTCTGAAATTTCTCCGTCATTTCCCAGCCAAAATCTGTCAATTTTGCATGCCAAGTGCGGAATATATACAGTTTGGAGCATGCAAAATTTGAAGTTGGTTGGAAAATTCCTTGATTTCCAAATTTGCCGGCATTTGGGACACACTTTGACCTAATTCCCGTCACAATCTGGGGTGAGTCAACGGCCGTACAAATGTACACCAGCGCGGCGCAGGGTGTCCCAACAGCCACGGTTAGGGGAATAACCATGCAGCCGAGCTCCGTTTTCCCTAAACTCTGAAATTTCTCCGTCATTTCCCAGCGAAAATCTGTCAATTTTGCATGACAAGTGCGGAATATATACAGTTTGGAGCATGCAAAATTTGAAGTTGGTTGGAAAATTCCTTGATTTCCAAATTTGCCGGCATTTGGGACACACTTTGACCTAATTCCCGTCACAATCTGGGGTGAGTCAACGGCCGTACAAATGTACACCAGCGCGGCGCAGGGTGTCCCAACAGCCACGGTTAGGGGAATAACCACGCAGCCGAGCTCCGTTTTCCCTAAACTCTGAAATTTCTCCGTCAGTTCCCAGCGAAAATCTGTCAATTTTGCATGACAAGTGCGGAATATATACAGTTTGGAGCGTGCAAAATTTGAAGTTGGTTGGAAAATTCCTTGATTTCCAAATTTGCCGGCATTTGGGACACACTTTGACCTAATTCCCGTCACAATCTGGGGTGAGTCAACGGCCGTAGAAATATACACCAGCGCGGCGCAGGGTGTCCCAACAGCCACGGTTAGGGGAATAACCACGCAGCCGAGCTCCGTTTTCCCTAAACTCTGAAATTTCCCCGTCATTTCCCAGCGAAAATCTGTCAATTTTGCATGACAAGTGCGGAATATATACAGTTTGGAGCATGCAAAATTTGAAGTTGGTTGGAAAATTCCTTAATTTCCAAATTTGCCGGCATTTGGGACACACTTTGACCTAATTCCCGTCACAATCTGGGGTGAGTCAACGGCCGTAGAAATGTACACCAGCGCATGCGCAGGGTGTCCCAACAGCCACGGTTAGGGGAATAACCACGCAGCCGAGCTCCGTTTTCCCTAAACTCCGAAATTTCTCCGTCATTTCCCAGCGAAAATCTGTCAATTTTGCATGACAAGTGAGGAATATATACAGTTTGGAGCATGCAAAATTTGAAGTTGGTTGGAAAATTCCTTGATTTCCAAATGTGCCGGCATTTGGGACACACTTTGACCTAATTCCCGTCACAATCTGGGGTGAGTCAACGGCCGTACAAATGTACACCAGCGCGGCGCAGGGTGTCCCAACAGCCACGGTTAGGGGAATAACCACGCAGCCGAGCTCCGTTTTCCCTAAACTCTGAAATTTCTCCGTCATTTCCCAGCGAAAATCTGTCAATTTTGCATGACAAGTGAGGAATATATACAGTTTGGAGCATGCAAAATTTGAAGTTGGTTGGAAAATTCCTTGATTTCCAAATTTGCCGGCATTTGGGACACACTTTGACCTAATTCCCGTCACAATCTGGGGTGAGTCAACGGCCGTACAAATGTACACCAGCGCGGCGCAGGGTGTCCCAACAGCCACGGTTAGGGGAATAACCACGCAGCCGAGCTCCGTTTTCCCTAAACTCTGAAATTTCTCCGTCATTTCCCAGCGAAAATCTGTCAATTTTGCATGCCAAGTGCAGAATATATACAGTTTGGAGCATGCAAAATTTGAAGTTGGTTGGAAAATTCCTTGATTTCCAAATTTGCCGGCATTTGGGACACACTTTGACCTAATTCCCGTCACAATCTGGGGTGAGTCAACGGCCGTACAAATGTACACCAGCGCGGCGCAGGGTGTCCCAACAGCCACGGTTAGGGGAATAACCACGCAGCCGAGCTCCGTTTTCCCTAAACTCTGAAATTTCTCCGTCATTTCCCAGCGAAAATCTGTCAATTTTGCATGACAAGTGCGGAATATATACAGTTTGGAGCATGCAAAATTTGAAGTTGGTTGGAAAATTCCTTGATTTCCAAATTTGCCGGCATTTGGGACACACTTTGACCTAATTCCCGTCACAATCTGGGGTGAGTCAACGGCCGTACAAATGTACACCAGCGCGGCGCAGGGTGTCCCAACAGCCACGGTTAGGGGAATAACCACGCAGCCGAGCTCCGTTTTCCCTAAACTCTGAAATTTCTCCGTCATTTCCCAGCGAAAATCTGTCAATTTTGCATGACAAGTGCGGAATATATACAGTTTGGAGCATGCAAAATTTGAAGTTGGTTGGAAAATTCCTTGATTTCCAAATTTGCCGGCATTTGGGACACACTTTGACCTAATTCCCGTCACAATCTGGGGTGAGTCAACGGCCGTACAAATGTACACCAGCGCGGCGCAGGGTGTCCCAACAGCCACGGTTAGGGGAATAACCACGCAGCCGAGCTCCGTTTTCCCTAAACTCTGAAATTTCTCCGTCATTTCCCAGCGAAAATCTGTCAATTTTGCATGCCAAGTGCAGAATATATACAGTTTGGAGCATGCAAAATTTGAAGTTGGTTGGAAAATTCCTTGATTTCCAAATTTGCCGGCATTTGGGACACACTTTGACCTAATTCCCGTCACAATCTGGGGTGAGTCAACGGCCGTACAAATGTACACCAGCGCGGCGCAGGGTGTCCCAACAGCCACGGTTAGGGGAATAACCACACAGCCGAGCTCCGTTTTCCCTAAACTCTGAAATTTCTCCGTCATTTCCCAGCGAAAATCTGTCAATTTTGCATGACAAGTGCGGAATATATACAGTTTGGAGCATGCAAAATTTGAAGTTGGTTGGAAAATTCCTTGATTTCCAAATTTGCCGGCATTTGGGACACACTTTGACCTAATTCCCGTCACAATCTGGGGTGAGTCAACGGCCGTACAAATGTACACCAGCGCGGCGCAGGGTGTCCCAACAGCCACGGTTAGGGGAATAACCACGCAGCCGAGCTCCGTTTTCCCTAAACTCTGAAATTTCTCCGTCATTTCCCAGCGAAAATCTGTCAATTTTGCATGACAAGTGCGGAATATATACAGTTTGGAGCATGCAAAATTTGAAGTTGGTTGGAAAATTCCTTGATTTCCAAATTTGCCGGCATTTGGGACACACTTTGACCTAATTCCCGTCACAATCTGGGGTGAGTCAACGGCCGTACAAATGTACACCAGCGCGGCGCAGGGTGTCCCAACAGCCACGGTTAGGGGAATAACCACGCAGCCGAGCTCCGTTTTCCCTAAACTCTGAAATTTCTCCGTCAGTTCCCAGCGAAAATCTGTCAATTTTGCATGACAAGTGCGGAATATATACAGTTTGGAGCGTGAAAAATTTGAAGTTGGTTGGAAAATTCCTTGATTTCCAAATTTGCCAGCATTTGGGACACACTTTGACCTAATTCCCGTCACAATCTGGGGTGAGTCAACGGCCGTAGAAATGTACACCAGCGCGGCGCAGGGTGTCCCAACAGCCACGGTTAGGGGAATAACCACGCAGCCGAGCTCCGTTTTCCCTAAACTCTGAAATTTCTCCGTAATTTCCCAGCGAAAATCTGTCAATTTTGCATGACAAGTGCGGAATATATACAGTTTGGAGCATGCAAAATTTGAAGTTGGTTGGAAAATTCCTTAATTTCCAAATTTGCCGGCATTTGGGACACACTTTGACCTAATTCCCGTCACAATCTGTGGTGAGTCAACGGCCGTAGAAATGTACACCAGCGCATGCGCAGGGTGTCCCAACAGCCACGGTTAGGGGAATAACCACGCAGCCGAGCTCCGTTTTCCCTAAACTCCGAAATTTCTCCGTCATTTCCCAGCGAAAATCTGTCAATTTTGCATGACAAGTGCGGAATATATACAGTTTGGAGCATGCAAAATTTGAAGTTGGTTGGAAAATTCCTTGATTTCCAAATGTGCCGGCATTTGGGACACACTTTGACCTAATTCCCGTCACAATCTGGGGTGAGTCAACGGCCGTACAAATGTACACCAGCGCGGCGCATGCGCAGGGTGTCCCAACAGCCACGGTTAGGGGAATAACCACGCAGCCGAGCTCCGTTTTCCCTAAACTCTGAAATTTCTCCGTCATTTCCTAGCGAAAATCTGTCAATTTTGCATGACAAGTGCGGAATATATACAGTTTGGAGCATGCAAAATTTGAAGTTGGTTGGAAAATTCCTTGATTTCCAAATTTGCCGGCATTTGGGACACACTTTGACCTAATTCCCGTCACAATCTGGGGTGAGTCAACGGCCGTACAAATGTACACCAGCGCGGCGCAGGGTGTCCCAACAGCCACGGTTAGGGGAATAACCACGCAGCCGAGCTCCGTTTTCCCTAAACTCTGAAATTTCTCCGTCATTTCCCAGCGAAAATCTGTCAATTTTGCATGACAAGTGCGGAATATATACAGTTTGGAGCATGCAAAATTTGAAGTTGGTTGGAAAATTCCTTGATTTCCAAATTTGCCGGCATTTGGGACACACTTTGACCTAATTCCCGTCACAATCTGGGGTGAGTCAACGGCCGTACAAATGTACACCAGCGCGGCGCAGGGTGTCCCAACAGCCACGGTTAGGGGAATAACCACGCAGCCGAGCTCCGTTTTCCCTAAACTCTGAAATTTCTCCGTCATTTCCTAGCGAAAATCTGTCAATTTTGCATGACAAGTGCGGAATATATACAGTTTGGAGCATGCAAAATTTGAAGTTGGTTGGAAAATTCCTTGATTTCCAAATTTGCCGGCATTTGGGACACACTTTGACCTAATTCCCGTCACAATCTGGGGTGAGTCAACGGCCGTACAAATGTACACCAGCGCGGCGCAGGGTGTCCCAACAGCCACGGTTAGGGGAATAACCACGCAGCCGAGCTCCGTTTTCCCTAAACTCTGAAATTTCTCCGTCATTTCCCAGCGAAAATCTGTCAATTTTGCATGACAAGTGCGGAATATATACAGTTTGGAGCATGCAAAATTTGAAGTTGGTTGGAAAATTCCTTGATTTCCAAATTTGCCGGCATTTGGGACACACTTTGACCTAATTCCCGTCACAATCTGGGGTGAGTCAACGGCCGTACAAATGTACACCAGCGCGGCGCAGGGTGTCCCAACAGCCACGGTTAGGGGAATAACCACGCAGCCGAGCTCCGTTTTCCCTAAACTCTAAAATTTCTCCGTCATTTCCCAGCGAAAATCTGTCAATTTTGCATGACAAGTGCGGAATATATACACTTTGGAGCATGCACAATTTGAAGTTGGTTGGAAAATTCCTTGATTTCCAAATTTGCCGGCATTTGGGACACACTTTGACCTAATTCCCGTCACAATCTGGGGTGAGTCAACGGCCGTAGAAATGTACACCAGCGCGGCGCAGGGTGTCCCAACAGCCACGGTTAGGGGAATAACCACGCAGCCGAGCTCCGTTTTCCCTAAACTCTGAAATTTCTCCGTCATTTCCTAGCGAAAATCTGTCAATTTTGCATGACAAGTGCGGAATATATACAGTTTGGAGCATGCAAATTTTGAAGTTGGTTGGAAAATTCCTTGATTTCCAAATTTGCCGGCATTTAGGACACACTTTGACCTAATTCCCGTCACAATCTGGGGTGAGTCAACGGCCGTAGAAATGTACACCAGCGCGGCGCAGGGTGTCCCAACAGCCACGGTTAGGGGAATAACCACGCAGCCGAGCTCCGTTTTCCCTAAACTCTGAAATTTCTCCGTCATTTCCCAGCGAAAATCTGTCAATCTTGCATGACAAGTGCGGAATATATACAGTTTGGAGCATGCAAAATTTGAAGTTGGTTGGAAAATTCCTTGATTTCCAAATTTGCCGGCATTTGGGACACACTTTGACCTAATTCCCGTCACAATCTGGGGTGAGTCAACGGCCGTACAAATGTACACCAGCGCGGCGCAGGGTGTCCCAACAGCCACGGTTAGGGGAATAACCACGCAGCCGAGCTCCGTTTTCCCTAAACTCTGAAATTTCTCCGTCATTTCCCAGCGAAAATCTGTCAATTTTGCATGACAAGTGCGGAATATATACAGTTTGGAGCATGCACAATTTGAAGTTGGTTGGAAAATTCCTTGATTTCCAAATTTGCCGGCATTTGGGACACACTTTGACCTAATTCCCGTCACAATCTGGGGTGAGTCAACGGCCGTAGAAATGTACACCAGCGCATGCGCAGGGTGTCCCAACAGCCACGGTTAGGGGAATAACCACGCAGCCGAGCTCCGTTTTCCCTAAACTCCGAAATTTCTCCGTCATTTCCCAGCGAAAATCTGTCAATTTTGCATGACAAGTGCGGAATATATACAGTTTGGAGCATGCAAAATTTGAAGTTGGTTGGAAAATTCCTTGATTTCCAAATGTGCCGGCATTTGGGACACACTTTGACCTAATTCCCGTCACAATCTGAGGTGAGTCAACGGCCGTACAAATGTACACCAGCGCGGCGCATGCGCAGGGTGTCCCAACAGCCACGGTTAGGGGAATAACCACGCAGCCGAGCTCCGTTTTCCCTAAACTCTGAAATTTCTCCGTCATTTCCCAGCGAAAATCTGTCAATTTTGCATGACAAGTGAGGAATATATACAGTTTGGAGCATGCAAAATTTGAAGTTGGTTGGAAATTTCCTTGATTTCCAAATTTGCCGGCATTTGGGACACACTTTGACCTAATTCCCGTCACAATCTGGGGTGAGTCAACGGCCGTACAAATGTACACCAGCGCGGCGCAGGGTGTCCCAACAGCCACGGTTAGGGGAATAACCACGCAGCCGAGCTCCGTTTTTCCTAAACTCTGAAATTTCTCCGTCATTTCCCAGCGAAAATCTGTCAATTTTGCATGACAAGTGCGGAATATATACAGTTTGGAGCATGCAAAATTTGAAGTTGGTTGGAAAATTCCTTGATTTCCAAATTTGCCGGCATTTGGGACACACTTTGACCTAATTCCCGTCACAATCTGGGGTGAGTCAACGGCCGTACAAATGTACACCAGCGCGGCGCAGGGTGTCCCAACAGCCACGGTTAGGGGAATAACCACGCAGCCGAGCTCCGTTTTCCCTAAACTCTGAAATTTCTCCGTCAGTTCCCAGCGAAAATCTGTCAATTTTGCATGACAAGTGCGGAATATATACAGTTTGGAGCGTGCAAAATTTGAAGTTGGTTGGAAAATTCCTTGATTTCCAAATTTGCCGGCATTTGGGACACACTTTGACCTAATTCCCGTCACAATCTGGGGTGAGTCAACGGCCGTAGAAATGTACACCAGCGCGGCGCAGGGTGTCCCAACAGCCACGGTTAGGGGAATAACCACGCAGCCGAGCTCCGTTTTCCCTAAACTCTGAAATTTCTCCGTCATTTCCCAGCGAAAATCTGTCAATCTTGCATGACAAGTGCGGAATATATACAGTTTGGAGCATGCAAAATTTGAAGTTGGTTGGAAAATTCCTTGATTTCCAAATTTGCCGGCATTTGGGACACACTTTGACCTAATTCCCGTCACAATCTGGGGTGAGTCAACGGCCGTACAAATGTACACCAGCGCGGCGCAGGGTGTCCCAACAGCCACGGTTAGGGGAATAACCACGCAGCCGAGCTCCGTTTTCCCTAAACTCTGAAATTTCTCCGTCATTTCTCAGCGAAAATCTGTCAATTTTGCATGACAAGTGCGGAATATATACAGTTTGGAGCATGCACAATTTGAAGTTGGTTGGAAAATTCCTTGATTTCCAAATTTGCCGGCATTTGGGACACACTTTGACCTAATTCCCGTCACAATCTGGGGTGAGTCAACGGCCGTAGAAATGTACACCAGCGCATGCGCAGGGTGTCCCAACAGCCACGGTTAGGGGAATAACCACGCAGCCGAGCTCCGTTTTCCCTAAACTCCGAAATTTCTCCGTCATTTCCCAGCGAAAATCTGTCAATTTTGCATGACAAGTGCGGAATATATACAGTTTGGAGCATGCAAAATTTGAAGTTGGTTGGAAAATTCCTTGATTTCCAAATGTGCCGGCATTTGGGACACACTTTGACCTAATTCCCGTCACAATCTGAGGTGAGTCAACGGCCGTACAAATGTACACCAGCGCGGCGCATGCGCAGGGTGTCCCAACAGCCACGGTTAGGGGAATAACCACGTAGCCGAGCTCCGTTTTCCCTAAACTCTGAAATTTCTCCGTCATTTCCCAGCGAAAATCTGTCAATTTTGCATGACAAGTGAGGAATATATACAGTTTGGAGCATGCAAAATTTGAAGTTGGTTGGAAATTTCCTTGATTTCCAAATTTGCCGGCATTTGGGACACACTTTGACCTAATTCCCGTCACAATCTGGGGTGAGTCAACGGCCGTACAAATGTACACCAGCGCGGCGCAGGGTGTCCCAACAGCCACGGTTAGGGGAATAACCACGCAGCCGAGCTCCGTTTTCCCTAAACTCTGAAATTTCTCCGTCATTTCCCAGCGAAAATCTGTCAATTTTGCATGACAAGTGCGGAATATATACAGTTTGGAGCATGCAAAATTTGAAGTTGGTTGGAAAATTCCTTGATTTCCAAATTTGCCGGCATTTGGGACACACTTTGACCTAATTCCCGTCACAATCTGGGGTGAGTCAACGGCCGTACAAATGTACACCAGCGCGGCGCAGGGTGTCCCAACAGCCACGGTTAGGGGAATAACCACGCAGCCGAGCTCCGTTTTCCCTAAACTCTGAAATTTCTCCGTCAGTTCCCAGCGAAAATCTGTCAATTTTGCATGACAAGTGCGGAATATATACAGTTTGGAGCGTGCAAAATTTGAAGTTGGTTGGAAAATTCCTTGATTTCCAAATTTGCCGGCATTTGGGACACACTTTGACCTAATTCCCGTCACAATCTGGGGTGAGTCAACGGCCGTAGAAATGTACACCAGCGCGGCGCAGGGTGTCCCAACAGCCACGGTTAGGGGAATAACCACGCAGCCGAGCTCCGTTTTCCCTAAACTCTGAAATTTCCCCGTCATTTCCCAGCGAAAATCTGTCAATTTTGCATGACAAGTGCGGAATATATACAGTTTGGAACATGCAAAATTTGAAGTTGGTTGGAAAATTCCTTAATTTCCAAATTTGCCGGCATTTGGGACACACTTTGACCTAATTCCCGTCACAATCTGGGGTGAGTCAACGGCCGTAGAAATGTACACCAGCGCATGCGCAGGGTGTCCCAACAGCCACGGTTAGGGGAATAACCACGCAGCCGAGCTCCGTTTTCCCTAAACTCCGAAATTTCTCCGTCATTTCCCAGCGAAAATCTGTCAATTTTGCATGACAAGTGCGGAATATATACAGTTTGGAGCATGCAACATTTGAAGTTGGTTGGAAAATTCCTTGATTTCCAAATGTGCCGGCATTTGGGACACACTTTGACCTAATTCCCGTCACAATCTGGGGTGAGTCAACGGCCGTACAAATGTACACCAGCGCGGCGCATGCGCAGGGTGTCTGTCCCAACAGCCACGGTTAGGGGAATAACCACGCAGCCGAGCTCCGTTTTCCCTAAACTCTGAAATTTCTCCGTCATTTCCCAGCGAAAATCTGTCAATTTTGCATGACAAGTGAGGAATATATACAGTTTGGAGCATGCAAAATTTGAAGTTGGTTGGAAAATTCCTTGATTTCCAAATTTGCCGGCATTTGGGACACACTTTGACCTAATTCCCGTCACAATCTGGGGTGAGTCAACGGCCGTACAAATGTACACCAGCGCGGCGCAGGGTGTCCCAACAGCCACGGTTAGGGGAATAACCACGCAGCCGAGCTCCGTTTTCCCTAAACTCTGAAATTTCTCCGTCAGTTCCCAGCGAAAATCTGTCAATTTTGCATGACAAGTGCGGAATATATACAGTTTGGAGCGTGCAAAATTTGAAGTTGGTTGGAAAATTCCTTGATTTCCAAATTTGCCGGCATTTGGGACACACTTTGACCTAATTCCCGTCACAATCTGGGGTGAGTCAACGGCCGTAGAAATGTACACCAGCGCGGCGCAGGGTGTCCCAACAGCCACGGTTAGGGGAATAACCACGCAGCCGAGCTCCGTTTTCCCTAAACTCTGAAATTTCTCCGTCATTTCCCAGCGAAAATCTGTCAATTTTGCATGACAAGTGCGGAATATATACAGTTTGGAGCATGCAAAATTTGAAGTTGGTTGGAAAATTCCTTAATTTCCAAATTTGCCGGCATTTGGGACACACTTTGACCTAATTCCCGTCACAATCTGGGGTGAGTCAACGGCCGTAGAAATGTACACCAGCGCATGCGCAGGGTGTCCCAACAGCCACGGTTAGGGGAATAACCACGCAGCCGAGCTCCGTTTTCCCTAAACTCCGAAATGTCTCCGTCATTTCCCAGCGAAAATCTGTCAATTTTGCATGACAAGTGCGGAATATATACAGTTTGGAGCATGCAAAATTTGAAGTTGGTTGGAAAATTCCTTGATTTCCAAATTTGCCGGCATTTGGGACACACTTTGACCTAATTCCCGTCACAATCTGGGGTGAGTCAACGGCCGTACAAATGTACACCAGCGCGGCGCAGGGTGTCCCAACAGCCACGGTTAGGGGAATAACCACGCAGCCGAGCTCCGTTTTCCCTAAACTCTGAAATTTCTCCGTCATTTCCCAGCGAAAATCTGTCAATTTTGCATGACAAGTGCGGAATATATACAGTTTGGAGCATGCAAAATTTGAAGTTGGTTGGAAAATTCCTTGATTTCCAAATTTGCCGGCATTTGGGACACACTTTGACCTAATTCCCGTCACAATCTGGGGTGAGTCAACGGCCGTTCAAATGTACACCAGCGCGGCGCAGGGTGTCCCAACAGCCACGGTTAGGGGAATAACCACGCAGCCGAGCTCCGTTTTCCCTAAACTCTGAAATTTCTCCGTCATTTCCCAGCGAAAATCTGTCAATTTTGCATGACAAGTGCGGAATATATACAGTTTGGAGCGTGCAAAATTTGAAGTTGGTTGGAAAATTCTTTGATTTCCAAATTTGCCGGCATTTGGGACACACTTTGACCTAATTCCCGTCACAATCTGGGGTGAGTCAACGGCCGTACAAATGTACACCAGCGCGGCGCAGGGTGTCCCAACAGCCACGGTTAGGGGAATAACCACGCAGCCGAGCTCCGTTTTCCCTAAACTCTGAAATTTCTCCGTCATTTCCCAGCGAAAATCTGTCAATTTTGCATGACAAGTGCGGAATATATACAGTTTGGAGCATGCAAAATTTGAAGTTGGTTGGAAAATTCCTTGATTTCCAAATTTGCCGGCATTTGGGACACACTTTGACCTAATTCCCGTCACAATCTGGGGTGAGTCAACGGCCGTTCAAATGTACACCAGCGCGGCGCAGGGTGTCCCAACAGCCACGGTTAGGGGAATAACCACGCAGCCGAGCTCCGTTTTCCCTAAACTCTGAAATTTCTTCGTCATTTCCCAGCGAAAATCTGTCAATTTTGCATGACAAGTGCGGAATATATACAGTTTGGAGCATGCACAATTTGAAGTTGGTTGGAAAATTCTTTGATTTCCAAATTTGCCGGCATTTGGGACACACTTTGACCTAATTCCCGTCACAATCTGGGGTGAGTCAACGGCCGTAGAAATGTACACCAGCGCGGCGCAGGGTGTCCCAACAGCCACGGTTAGGGGAATAACCACGCAGCCGAGCTCCGTTTTCCCTAAACTCTGAAATTTCTCCGTCATTTCCTAGCGAAAATCTGTCAATTTTGCATGACAAGTGCGGAATATATACAGTTTGGAGCATGCACATTTTGAAGTTGGTTGGAAAATTCCTTGATTTCCAAATTTGCCGGCATTTGGGACACACTTTGACCTAATTCCCGTCACAATCTGGGGTGAGTCAACGGCCGTAGAAATGTACACCAGCGCGGCGCAGGGTGTCCCAACAGCCACGGTTAGGGGAATAACCACGCAGCCGAGCTCCGTTTTCCCTAAACTCTGAAATTTCTCCGTCATTTCCCAGCGAAAATCTGTCAATCTTGCATGACAAGTGCGGAATATATACAGTTTGGAGCATGCAAAATTTGAAGTTGGTTGGAAAATTCCTTGATTTCCAAATTTGCCGGCATTTGGGACACACTTTGACCTAATTCCCGTCACAATCTGGGGTGAGTCAACGGCCGTAGAAATGTACACCAGCGCATGCGCAGGGTGTCCCAACAGCCACGGTTAGGGGAATAACCACGCAGCCGAGCTCCGTTTTCCCTAAACTCCGAAATTTCTCCGTCATTTCCCCAGCGAAAATCTGTCAATTTTGCATGACAAGTGCGGAATATATACAGTTTGGAGCATGCAAAATTTGAAGTTGGTTGGAAAATTCCTTGATTTCCAAATTTGCCGGCATTTGGGACACACTTTGACCTAATTCCCGTCACAATCTGGGGTGAGTCAACGGCCGTTCAAATGTACACCAGCGCGGCGCAGGGTGTCCCAACAGCCACGGTTAGGGGAATAACCACGCAGCCGAGCTCCGTTTTCCCTAAACTCTGAAATTTCTCCGTCATTTCCCAGCGAAAATCTGTCAATTTTGCATGACAAGTGCGGAATATATACAGTTTGGAGCATGCAAAATTTGAAGTTGGTTGGAAAATTCCTTGATTTCCAAATTTGCCGGCATTTGGGGACACACTTTGACCTAATTCCCGTCACAATCTGGGGTGAGTCAACGGCCGTTCAAATGTACACCAGCGCGGCGCAGGGTGTCCCAACAGCCACGTTAGGGGAATAACCACGCAGCCGAGCTCCGTTTTCCTAAACTCTGAAATTTCTCCGTCCATTTCCAGCGAAAATCTGTCAATTTTGCATGACAAGTGCGGAATATATACAGTTTGGAGCGTGCAAAAATTTGAAGTTGGTTGGAAAATTCTTTGATTTCCAAAGTTTGCCGGCATTTGGGACACACTTTGACCTAATTTCCCGTCACAATCTGGGTGAGTCAACGGCCGTACAAATGTACAACCAGCGCGGCGCAGGGTGTCCCAACAGCCACGGTTAGGGGAATAACCACGCAGCCGAGCTCCGTTTCCCTAAACTCTGAAATTTCTCCGTCAATTCCCAGCGAAAATCTGTCAATTTTGCAATGACAAGTGCGGATATATACATTTTTGGAGCATGCAAAATTTGAAGTTGGTTGGAAAATTCCTTGATTTCCAAATTTGCCGGCATTTGGGACACACTTTGACCTAATTCCCCGTCACAATCTGGGGTGAGTCAACGGCCGTTCAAATGTACACCAGCGCGGCGCAGGGTGTCCCAACAGCCACGGTTAGGGGAATAACCACGCAGCCGAGCTCCGTTTCCCTAAACTCTGAAATTTCTTCGTCATTTCCAGCGAAAATCTGTCAATTTTGCATGACAAGTGCGGAATATATACAGTTTGGAGCATGCACAATTTGAAGTTGGTTGAAAATTCTTTGATTTCCAAATTTGCCGGCATTTGGGACACACTTTGACCTAATTCCCGTCACAATCTGGGGTGAGTCACGGCCGTAGAAATGTAACACCAGCGGCGCAGGGTGTCCAACAGCCACGGTTTAGGGGAATAACCACGCAGCCGAGCTCCGTTTTCCCCTAAACTCTGAAATTTCTCCGTCATTTCCTAGCGAAAATCTGTCAATTTTGCATGACAAGTGCGGAATATATACATTTTGGAGCATGCAACATTTTGAAGTTGGTTGAAAATTCCTTGATTTCCAAATTTGCCGGCATTTGGACACACTTTGACCTAATTCCCGTCACAATCTGGGGTGAGTCAACGGCCGTAGAAATGTACACCAGCGCGGCGCAGGGTGTCCCAACAGCCACGGTTAGGGGAAATAACCACGCAGCCGAGCTCCGTTTTCCCTAAACTCTGAAATTTTCTCCGTCATTTCCCAGCGAAAATCTGTCAATCTTGCATGACAAGTGCGGAATATATACAGTTTTGGAGCATGCAAAATTTGAAGTTGGTTGGAAAATTCCTTGATTTCCAAATTTGCCGGCATTTGGGACACACTTTGACCTAATTCCCGTCACAATCTGGGGTGAGTCAACGCCGTACAAATGTACACCAGCGCGGCGCAGGGTGTCCCAACAGGCCACGGTTAGGGGAATAACCACGCAGCCGAGCTCCGTTTTCCCTAAACTCTGAAATTTCTTTCTCCGTCATTTCCCAGCGAAAATCTGTCAATTTTGCATGACAAGTGCGGAATATATACAGTTTGGAGCATGCAAAATTTGAAGTTGGTTGGAAAATTCCTTGATTTCCAAATTTGCCGGCATTTGGGACACACTTTGACTCTAATTCCCGTCACAATCTGGGTGAGTCAACGGCCGTTCAAATGTACACCAGCGCGGCGCAGGGTGTCCCAAACAGCCACGGTTAGGGGAATACCACGCAGCCGAGCTCCGTTTTCCCCTAAACTCTGAAATGTCTCCGTCATTTCCCAGCGAAAAATCTGTCAATTTTGCATGACAAGTGCGGAATATATACAGTTTGGAGCGTGCAAAAATTTGAGTTGGTTGGAAAATTCTTTGATTTCCAAATTTGCCGGCATTTGGGACACACTTTGACCTAATTCCCGTCACAATCTGGGTGAGTCAACGGCCGTACAAATGTACACCAGCGCGGCGCAAGGGTGTCCCAACAGCCACGGTTAGGGGAATAACCACGCAGCCGAGCTCCGTTTTCCCCTAAACTCTGAAATTTTCTCCGGTCATTTCCCAGCGAAAATCTGTCAATTTTGCATGACAAGTGCGGAATATATACAGTTTGGAGCATGCAAAATTTGAAGTTGGTTGGAAAATTCCTTGATTTCCAAATTTGCCGGCATTTGGGACACACTTTGACCTAATTCCCGTCACAATCTGGTGAGTCAACGGCCGTTCAAATGTACACCAGCGCGGCGCAGGGTGTCCCAACAGCCACGGTTAGGGGAATAACCACGCAGCCGAGCTCCGATTTCCCTAAACTCTGAAATTTCTTCGTCATTTCCCAGCGAAAATCTGTCAATTTTGCATGACAAGTGCGGAATATATACAGTTTGGAGCATGCACAATTTGAAGTTGGTTGGAAAATTCTTTGATTTCCAAATTTGCCGGCATTTGGGACACACTTTGACCTAATTCCCGTCACAATCTGGGGTGAGGTCAACGGCCGTAGAAATGTACACCAGCGCGGCGCAGGGTGTCCCAACAGCCACGGTTAGGGGGAATAACCACGCAGCCGAGCTCCGTTTTCCCCTAAACTCTGAAATTTCTTCCGTCATTTCCTAGCGAAAATCTGTCAATTTTGCATGACAAGTGCGGAATATATACAGTTTGGATCATGCACATTTTGAAGTTGGGTTGGAAAATTCCTTGATTTCCAAATTTGCCGCATTTGGGACACACTTGACCTAATTCCCGTCACAATCTGGGGTGAGTCAACGCCGTAGAAATGTACACCCAGCGCGGCGCAGGGTGTCCCCAAACAGCCACGGTTAGGGGATATAACCACGCAGCCGAGCTCCGTTTTCCCTAAACTCTGAAATTTCTCCGTCATTTCCCAGCGAAAATCTGTCAATCTTGCATGACAAGTGCGGAATATATAGCAGTTTGGAGCATGCAAAATTTGAAGTTGGTTTGGAAAATTCCTTGATTTCTCAAATTTGCCGGCATTGGGACACACTTTGACCTAATTCCCGTCACAATCTGGGGTGAGTCAACGGCCGTACAAATGTACACCAGCGCGGCGCAGGGTGTCCCAACAGCCACGGTTAGGGGAATAACCACGCAGCCGAGCTCCGTTTTCCCTAAACTCTGAAATTTCTCCGTCATTTCCCGAGCGAAAATCTGTCAATTTTGCATGACAAGTGCGGAATATATACAGTTTGGAGCATGCAAAATTTGAAGTTGGTTGGAAAATTCCTTGATTTCCAAATTTTGGCCGGGCATTTGGGACACACTTTGACCTAATCCCGTCACAATCTGGGTGAGTCAACGGCCGTTCAAATGTACACCAGCGCGGCGCAGGGGTCCCAACAGCCACGGGTTAGGGGAATAACCACAGCAGCCGAAGGCTCCGTTTTCCCTAAACCCTGAAATTTCTTCGTCATTTCCCAGCGAAAATATCTGTCAATTTTGCATGACAAGTGCGGAATATATACAGTTTGGAGCATGCACAATTGAAGTTGGTTGGAAAATTCTTTGATTTCCAAATTGCCGGCATTTGGGACACACTTTTGACCTAATTCCCGTCACAATCTGGGGTGAGTCAAACGCCGTAGAAATGTACACCAGCGCGGCGCCAGGGTGTCCCCAACAGCCACGGTTAGGGGAATAACCACGCAGCCGAGCTCCGTTTTCCCTAAACTCTGAAATTTCTCCGTCATTTCCTAGCGAAAATCTGTCAATTTTGCATGACAAGTGCGGAATATATACAGTTTGGAGCATGCACATTTTGAAGTTGGGTTGGAAAATTCCTTGATTTCCAAATTTGCCGGCATTTGGGACACACTTTGACCTAATTCCCGTCACAATCTGGGGTGAGTCAACGGCCGTAGAAATGTACACCAGCGCGGCGCAGGTGTCCCAACAGCCACGGTTAGGGGAATAACCACGCAGCCGAGCTCCGTTTTCCCTAAACTCTGAAATTTCTCCGTCATTTCCCAGCGAAAATCTGTCAATCTTGCATGACAAGTGCGGAATATATACAGTTTGGAGCATGCAAAATTTGAGTTGGTTGGTAAAATTCCTTGATTTCCAAATTTGCCGGCATTTGGGACACACTTTGACCTAATTCCCGTCACAATCTGGGGTGAGTCAACGGCCGTAGAAATGTACACCAGCGCATGCGCAGGGTGTCCCAACAGCCACGGTTAGGGGAATAACCACGCAGCCGAGCTCCGTTTTCCCTAAACTCCGAAATTTCTCCGTCATTTCCCAGCGAAAATCTGTCAATTTTGCATGACAAGTGCGGAATATATACAGTTTGGAGCATGCAAAATTTGAAGTTGGTTGGAAAATTCCTTGATTTCCAAATTTGCCGGCATTTGGGACACACTTTGACCTAATTCCCGTCACAATCTGGGGTGAGTCAACGGCCGTTCAAATGTACACCAGCGCGGCGCAGGGTGTCCCAACAGCCACGGTTAGGGGAATAACCACGCAGCCGAGCTCCGTTTTCCCTAAACTCTGAAATTTCTCCGTCATTTCCCAGCGAAAATCTGTCAATTTTGCATGACAAGTGCGGAATATATACAGTTTGGAGCGTGCAAAATTTGAAGTTGGTTGGAAAATTCTTTGATTTCCAAATTTGCCGGCATTTGGGACACACTTTGACCTAATTCCCGTCACAATCTGGGGTGAGTCAACGGCCGTACAAATGTACACCAGCGCGGCGCAGGGTGTCCCAACAGCCACGGTTAGGGGAATAACCACGCAGCCGAGCTCCGTTTTCCCTAAACTCTAAAATTTCTCCGTCATTTCCCAGCGAAAATCTGTCAATTTTGCATGACAAGTGCGGAATATATACAGTTTGGAGCATGCACAATTTGAAGTTGGTTGGAAAATTCCTTGATTTCCAAATTTGCCGGCATTTGGGACACACTTTGACCTAATTCCCGTCACAATCTGGGGTGAGTCAACGGCCGTAGAAATGTACACCAGCGCGGCGCAGGGTGTCCCAACAGCCACGGTTAGGGAAATAACCACGCAGCCGAGCTCCGTTTTCCCTAAACTCTGAAATTTCTCCGTCATTTCCTAGCGAAAATCTGTCAATTTTGCATGACAAGTGCGGAATATATACAGTTTGGAGCATGCAAATTTTGAAGTTGGTTGGAAAATTCCTTGATTTCCAAATTTGTCGGCATTTGGGACACACTTTGACCTAATTCCCGTCACAATCTGGGGTGAGTCAACGGCCGTAGAAATGTACACCAGCGCGGCGCAGGGTGTCCCAACAGCCACGGTTAGGGGAATAACCACGCAGCCGAGCTCCGTTTTCCCTAAACTCTGAAATTTCTCCGTCATTTCCCAGCGAAAATCTGTCAATCTTGCATGACAAGTGCGGAATATATACAGTTTGGAGCATGCAAAATTTGAAGTTGGTTGGAAAATTCCTTGATTTCCAAATTTGCCGGCATTTGGGACACACTTTGACCTAATTCCCGTCACAATCTGGGGTGAGTCAACGGCCGTACAAATGTACACCAGCGCGGCGCAGGGTGTCCCAACAGCCACGGTTAGGGGAATAACCACGCAGCCGAGCTCCGTTTTCCCTAAACTCTGAAATTTCTCCGTCATTTCCCAGCGAAAATCTGTCAATTTTGCATGACAAGTGAGGAATATATACAGTTTGGAGCATGCACAATTTGAAGTTGGTTGGAAAATTCCTTGATTTCCAAATTTGCCGGCATTTGGGACACACTTTGACCTAATTCCCGTCACAATCTGGGGTGAGTCAACGGCCGTACAAATGTACACCAGCGCGGCGCAGGGTGTCCCAACAGACACGGTTAGGGGAATAACCACGCAGCCGAGCTCCGTTTTCCCTAAACTCTGAAATTTCTCCGTCATTTCCTCGCGAAAATCTGTCAATTTTGCATGACAAGTGCGGAATATATACAGTTTGGAGCATGCAAATTTTGAAGTTGGTTGGAAAATTCCTTGATTTCCAAATTTGCCGGCATTTGGGACACACTTTGACCTAATTCCCGTCACAATCTGGGGTGAGTCAACGGCCGTAGAAATGTACACCAGCGCGGCGCAGGGTGTCCCAACAGCCACGGTTAGGGGAATAACCACGCAGCCGAGCTCCGTTTTCCCTAAACTCTGAAATTTCTCCGTCATTTCCCAGCGAAAATCTGTCAATCTTGCATGACAAGTGCGGAATTTATACAGTTTGGAGCATGCAAAATTTGAAGTTGGTTGGAAAATTCCTTGATTTCCAAATTTGCCGGCATTTGGGACACACTTTGACCTAATTCCCGTCACAATCTGGGGTGAGTCAACGGCCGTAGAAATGTACACCAGCGCATGCGCAGGGTGTCCCAACAGCCACGGTTAGGGGAATAACCACGCAGCCGAGCTCCGTTTTCCCTAAACTCCGAAATTTCTCCGTCATTTCCCAGCGAAAATCTGTCAATTTTGCATGACAAATGCGGAATATATACAGTTTGGAGCATGCAACATTTGAAGTTGGTTGGAAAATTCCTTGATTTCCAAATTTGCCGGCATTTGGGACACACTTTGACCTAATTCCCGTCACAATCTGGGGTGAGTCAACGGCCGTAGAAATGTAGACCAGCGCGGCGCAGGGTGTCCCAACAGCCACGGTTAGGGGAATAACCCCGCAGCCGAGCTCCGTTTTCCCTAAACTCTGAAATTTCTCCGTCATTTCCCAGCGAAAATCTATCAATTTTGCATGACAAGTGCGGAATATATACAGTTTGGAGCATGCACAATTTGAAGTTGGTTGGAAAATTCCTTGATTTCCAAATTTGCCGGCATTTGGGACACACTTTGACCTAATTCCCGTCACAATTTGGGGTGAGTCAACGGCCGTAGAAATGTACACCAGCGCGGCGCAGGGTGTCCCAACAGCCACGGTTAGGGGAATAACCACGCAGCCGAGCTCCGTTTTCCCTAAACTCTGAAATTTCTCCGTCATTTCCCAGCGAAAATCTGTCAATTTTGCATGACAAGTGCGGAATATATACAGTTTGGAGCATGCACAATTTGAAGTTGGTTGGAAAATTCCTTGATTTCCAAATTTGCCGGCATTTGGGACACACTTTGACCTAATTCCCGTCACAATCTGGGGTGAGTCAACGGCCGTAGAAATGTACACCAGCGCATGCGCAGGGTGTCCCAACAGCCACGGTTAGGGGAATAACCACGCAGCCGAGCTCCGTTTTCCCTAAACTCCGAAATTTCTCCGTCATTTCCCAGCGAAAATCTGTCAATTTTGCATGACAAGTGCGGAATATATACAGTTTGGAGCATGCAAAATTGAAGTTGGTTGGAAAATTCCTTGATTTCCAAATGTGCCGGCATTTGGGACACACTTTGACCTAATTCCCGTCACAATCTGGGGTGAGTCAACGGCCGTACAAATGTACACCAGCGCGGCGCAGGGTGTCCCAACAGCCACGGTTAGGGGAATAACCACGCAGCCGAGCTCCGTTTTCCCTAAACTCTGAAATTTCTCCGTCATTTCCCAGCGAAAATCTGTCAATTTTGCATGACAAGTGCGGAATATATACAGTTTGGAGCATGCAAAATTTGAAGTTGGTTGGAAAATTCCTTGATTTCCAAATTTGCCGGCATTTGGGACACACTTTGACCTAATTCCCGTCACAATTTGGGGTGAGTCAACGGCCGTAGAAATGTAGACCAGCGCGGCGCAGGGTGTCCCAACAGCCACGGTTAGGGGAATAACCACGCAGCCGAGCTCCGTTTTCCCTAAACTCTGAAATTTCTCCGTCATTTCCCAGCGAAAATCTATCAATTTTGCATGACAAGTGCGGAATATATACAGTTTGGAGCATGCACAATTTGAAGTTGGTTGGAAAATTCCTTGATTTCCAAATTTGCCGGCATTTGGGACACACTTTGACCTAATTCCCGTCACAATCTGGGGTGAGTCAACGGCCGTAGAAATGTACACCAGCGCATGCGCAGGGTGTCCCAACAGCCACGGTTAGGGGAATAACCACGCAGCCGAGCTCCGTTTTCCCTAAACTCCGAAATTTCTCCGTCATTTCCCAGCGAAAATCTGTCAATTTTGCATGACAAGTGCGGAATATATACAGTTTGGAGCATGCAAAATTTGAAGTTGGTTGGAAAATTCCTTGATTTCCAAATGTGCCGGCATTTGGGACACACTTTGACCTAATTCCCGTCACAATCTGGGGTGAGTCAACGGCCGTACAAATGTACACCAGCGCGGCGCAGGGTGTCCCAACAGCCACGGTTAGGGGAATAACCACGCAGCCGAGCTCCGTTTTCCCGAAACTCTGAAATTTCTCCGTCATTTCCCAGCGAAAATCTGTCAATTTTGCATGACAAGTGCGGAATATATACAGTTTGGAGCATGCAAAATTTGAAGTTGGTTGGAAAATTCCTTGATTTCCAAATTTGCCGGCATTTGGGACACACTTTGACCTAATTCCCGTCACAATTTGGGGTGAGTCAACGGCCGTAGAAATGTAGACCAGCGCGGCGCAGGGTGTCCCAACAGCCACGGTTAGGGGAATAACCACGCAGCCGAGCTCCGTTTTCCCTAAACTCTGAAATTTCTCCGTCATTTCCCAGCGAAAATCTGTCAATTTTGCATGACAAGTGCGGAATATATACAGTTTGAAGCATGGAAAATTTGAAGTTGGTTGGAAAATTCCTTGATTTCCAAATTTGCCGGCATTTGGGACACACTTTGACCTAATTCCCGTCACAATCTGGGGTGAGTCAACGGCCGTAGAAATGTACACCAGCGCATGCGCAGGGTGTCCCAACAGCCACGGTTAGGGGAATAACCACGCAGCCGAGCTCCGTTTTCCCTAAACTCCGAAATTTCTCCGTCATTTCCCAGCGAAAATCTGTCAATTTTGCATGACAAGTGCGGAATATATACAGTTTGGAGCATGCAAAATTTGAAGTTGGTTGGAAAATTCCTTGATTTCCAAATGTGCCGGCATTTGGGACACACTTTGACCTAATTCCCGTCACAATCTGGGGTGAGTCAACGGCCGTACAAATGTACACCAGCGCGGCGCATGCGCAGGGTGTCCCAACAGCCACGGTTAGGGGAATAACCACGCAGCCGAGCTCCGTTTTCCCTAAACTCTGAAATTTCTCCGTCATTTCCCAGCGAAAATCTGTCAATTTTGCATGACAAGTGAGGAATATATACAGTTTGGAGCATGCAAAATTTGAAGTTGGTTGGAAAATTCCTTGATTTCCAAATTTGCCGGCATTTGGGACACACTTTGACCTAATTCCCGTCACAATCTGGGGTGAGTCAACGGCCGTACAAATGTACACCAGCGCGGCGCAGGGTGTCCCAACAGCCACGGTTAGGGGAATAACCACGCAGCCGAGCTCCGTTTTCCCTAAACTCTGAAATTTCTCCGTCATTTCCCAGCGAAAATCTGTCAATTTTGCATGACAAGTGCGGAATATATACAGTTTGGAGCATGCACAATTTGAAGTTGGTTGGAAAATTCCTTGATTTCCAAATTTGCCGGCATTTGGGACACACTTTGACCTAATTCCCGTCACAATCTGGGGTGAGTCGACGGCCGTACAAATGTACACCAGCGCGGCGCAGGGTGTCCCAACAGCCACGGTTAGGGGAATAACCACGCATCCGAGCTCCGTTTTCCCTAAACTCTGAAATGTCTCCGTCATTTCCCAGCGAAAATCTGTCAATTTTGCATGACAAGTGCGGAATATATACAGTTTGGAGCATGCAAAATTTGAAGTTGGTTGGAAAATTCCTTGATTTCCAAATTTGCCGGCATTTGGGACACACTTTGACCTAATTCCCGTCACAATTTGGGGTGAGTCAACGGCCGTAGAAATGTAGACCAGCGCGGCGCAGGGTGTCCCAACAGCCACGGTTAGGGGAATAACCACGCAGCCGAGCTCCGTTTTCCCTAAACTCTGAAATTTCTCCGTCATTTCCCAGCGAAAATCTGTCAATTTTGCATGACAAGTGCGGAATATATACAGTTTGAAGCATGGAAAATTTGAAGTTGGTTGGAAAATTCCTTGATTTCCAAATTTGCCGGCATTTGGGACACACTTTGACCTAATTCCCGTCACAATCTGGGGTGAGTCAACGGCCGTAGAAATGTACACCAGCGCATGCGCAGGGTGTCCCAACAGAGACGGTTAGGGGAATAACCACGCAGCCGAGCTCCGTTTTCCCTAAACTCCGAAATTTCTCCGTCATTTCCCAGCGAAAATCTGTCAATTTTGCATGACAAGTGCGGAATATATACAGTTTGGAGCATGCAAAATTTGAAGTTGGTTGGAAAATTCCTTGATTTCCAAATGTGCCGGCATTTGGGACACACTTTGACCTAATTCCCGTCACAATCTGGGGTGAGTCAACGGCCGTACAAATGTACACCAGCGCGGCGCATGCGCAGGGTGTCCCAACAGCCACGGTTAGGGGAATAACCACGCAGCCGAGCTCCGTTTTCCCTAAACTCTGAAATTTCTCCGTCATTTCCCAGCGAAAATCTGTCAATTTTGCATGACAAGTGAGGAATATATACAGTTTAGAGCATGCAAAATTTGAAGTTGGTTGGAAAAGTCCTTGATTTCCAAATTTGCCGGCATTTGGGACACACTTTGATTCCCGTCACAATCTGGGGTGAGTCAACGGCCGTACAAATGTACACCAGCGCGGCGCAGGGTGTCCCAACAGCCACGGTTAGGGGAATAACCACGCAGCCGAGCTCCGTTTTCCCTAAACTCTGAAATTTCTCCGTCATTTCCCAGCGAAAATCTGTCAATTTTGCATGACAAGTGCGGAATATATACAGTTTGGAGCATGCAAAATTTGAAGTTGGTTGGAAAATCCTTGATTTCCAAATTTGCCGGCATTTGGGACACACTTTGACCTAATTCCCGTCACAATCTGGGGTGAGTCAACGGCCGTACAAATGTACACCAGCGCGGCGCAGGGTGTCCCAACAGCCACGGTTAGGGGAATAACCACGCAGCCGAGCTCCGTTTTCCCTAATCTCTGAAATTTCTCCGTCATTTCCCAGCGACAATCTGTCAATTTTGCATGACAAGTGCGGAATATATACAGTTTGGAGCATGCACAATTTGAAGTTGGTTGGAAAATTCCTTGATTTCCAAATTTGCCGGCATTTGGGACACACTTTGACCTAATTCCCGTCACAATCTGGGGTGAGTCAACGGCCGTAGAAATGTACACCAGCGCGGCGCAGGGTGTCCCAACAGCCACGGTTAGGGGAATAACCACGCATCCGAGCTCCGTTTTCCCTAAACTCTGAAATGTCTCCGTCATTTCCCAGCGAAAATCTGTCAATTTTGCATGACAAGTGCGGAATATATACAGTTTGGAGCATGCAAAATTTGAAGTTGGTTGGAAAATTCCTTGATTTCCAAATTTGCCGGCATTTGGGACACACTTTGACCTAATTCCCGTCACAATCTGGGGTGAGTCAACGGCCGTAGAAATGTACACCAGCGCGGCGCAGGGTGTCCCAACAGCCACGGTTAGGGGAATAACCACGCATCCGAGCTCCGTTTTCCCTAAACTCTGAAATGTCTCCGTCATTTCCCAGCGAAAATCTGTCAATTTTGCATGACAAGTGCGGAATATATACAGTTTGGAGCATGCAAAATTTGAAGTTGGTTGGAAAATTCCTTGATTTCCAAATTTGCCGGCATTTGGGACACACTTTGACCTAATTCCCGTCACAATTTGGGGTGAGTCAACGGCCGTAGAAATGTAGACCAGCGCGGCGCAGGGTGTCCCAACAGCCACGGTTAGGGGAATAACCACGCAGCCGAGCTCCGTTTACCCTAAACTCTGAAATTTCTCCGTCATTTCCCAGCGAAAATCTGTCAATGTTGCATGACAAGTGCGGAATATATACAGTTTGAAGCATGGAAAATTTGAAGTTGGTTGGAAAATTCCTTGATTTCCAAATTTGCCGGCATTTGGGACACACTTTGACCTAATTCCCGTCACAATCTGGGGTGAGTCAACGGCCGTAGAAATGTACACCAGCGCATGCGCAGGGTGTCCCAACAGCCACGGTTAGGGGAATAACCACGCAGCCGAGCTCCGTTTTCCCTAAACTCCGAAATTTCTCCGTCATTTCCCAGCGAAAATCTGTCAATTTTGCATGACAAGTGCGGAATATATACAGTTTGGAGCATGCAAAATTTGAAGTTGGTTGGAAAATTCCTTGATTTCCAAATGTGCCGGCATTTGGGACACACTTTGACCTAATTCCCGTCACAATCTGGGGTGAGTCAACGGCCGTACAAATGTACACCAGCGCGGCGCATGCGCAGGGTGTCCCAACAGCCACGGTTAGGGGAATAACCACGCAGCCGAGCTCCGTTTTCCCTAAACTCTGAAATTTCTCCGTCATTTCCTAGCGAAAATCTGTCAATTTTGCATGACAAGTGAGGAATATATACAGTTTGGAGCATGCAAAATTTGAAGTTGGTTGGAAAATTCCTTGATTTCCAAATTTGCCGGCATTTGGGACACACTTTGACCTAATTCCCGTCACAATCTGGGGTGAGTCAACGGCCGTACAAATGTACACCAGCGCGGCGCAGGGTGTCCCAACAGCCACGGTTAGGGGAATAACCACGCAGCCGAGCTCCGATTTCCCTAAACTCTGAAATTTCTCCGTCATTTCCCAGCGAAAATCTGTCAATTTTGCATGACAAGTGCGGAATATATACGGTTTGGAGCATGCAAAATTTGAAGTTGGTTGGAAAATCCTTGATTTCCAAATTTGCCGGCATTTGGGACACACTTTGACCTAATTCCCGTCACAATCTGGGGTGAGTCAACGGCCGTACAAATGTACACCAGCGCGGCGCAGGGTGTCCCAACAGCCACGGTTAGGGGAATAACCACGCAGCCGAGCTCCGTTTTCCCTAATCTCTGAAATTTCTCCGTCATTTCCCAGCGAAAATCTGTCAATTTTGCATGACAAGTGCGGAATATATACAGTTTGGAGCATGCACAATTTGAAGTTGGTTGGAAAATTCCTTGATTTCCAAATTTGCCGGCATTTGGGACACACTTTGACCTAATTCCCGTCACAATCTGGGGTGAGTCAACGGCCGTACAAATGTACACCAGCGCGGCGCAGGGTGTCCCAACAGCCACGGTTAGGGGAATAACCACGCATCCGAGCTCCGTTTTCCCTAAACTCTGAAATGTCTCCGTCATTTCCTAGCGAAAATCCGTCAATTTTGCATGACAAGTGCGGAATATATACAGTTTGGAGCATGCAAAATTTGAAGTTGGTTGGAAAATTCCTTGATTTCCAAATTTGCCGGCATTTGGGACACACTTTGACCTAATTCCCGTCACAATCTGGGGTGAGTCAACGGCCGTAGAAATGTACACCAGCGCGGCGCAGGGTGTCCCAACAGCCACGGTTAGGGGAATAACCACGCAGCCGAGCTCCGTTTTCCCTAAACTCTGAAATTTCTCCGTCATTTCCCAGCGAAAATCTGTCAATTTCGCATGACAAGTGCGGAATATATACAGTTTGGAGCATGCAAAATTTGAAGTTGGTTGGAAAATTCCTTGATTTCCAAATTTGCTGGCATTTGGGACACACTTTGACCTAATTCCCGTCACAATCTGGGGTGAGTCAACGGCCGTAGAAATGTACACCAGCGCATGCGCAGGGTGTCCCAACAGCCACGGTTAGGAGAATAACCACGCAGCCGAGCTCCGTTTTCCCTAAACTCCGAGATTTCTCCGTCATTTCCCAGCGAAAATCTGTCAATTTTGCATGACAAGTGCGGAATATATACAGTTTGGAGCATGCAAAATTTGAAGTTGGTTGGAAAATTCCTTGATTTCCAAATGTGCCGGCATTTGGGACACACTTTGACCTAATTCCCGTCACAATCTGGGGTGAGTCAACGGCCGTACAAATGTACACCAGCGCGGCGCATGCGCAGGGTGTCCCAACAGCCACGGTTAGGGGAATAACCACGCAGCCGAGCTCCGTTTTCCCTAAACTCTGAAATTTCTCCGTCATTTCCCAGCGAAAATCTGTCAATTTTGCATGACAAGTGAGGAATATATACAGTTTGGAGCATGCAAAATTTGAAGTTGGTTGGAAAATTCCTTGATTTCCAAATTTGCCGGCATTTGGGATACACTTTGACCTAATTCCCGTCACAATCTGGGGTGAGTCAACGGCCGTAGAAATGTACACCAGCGCATGCGCAGGGTGTCCCAACAGCCACGGTTAGGGGAATAACCACGCAGCCGAGCTCCGTTTTCCCTAAACTCCGAAATTTCTCCGTCATTTCCCAGCGAAAATCTGTCAATTTTGCATGACAAGTGCGGAATATATACAGTTTGGAGCATGCAAAATTTGAAGTTGGTTGGAAAATTCCTTGATTTCCAAATGTGCCGGCATTTGGGACACACTTTGACCTAATTCCCGTCACAATCTGGGGTGAGTCAACGGCCGTACAAATGTACACCAGCGCGGCGCATGCGCAGGGTGTCCCAACAGCCACGGTTAGGGGAATAACCACGCAGCCGAGCTCCGTTTTCCCTAAACTCTGAAATTTCTCCGTCATTTCCCAGCGAAAATCTGTCAATTTTGCATGACAAGTGAGGAATATATACAGTTTGGATCATGCAAAATTTGAAGTTGGTTGGAAAATTCCTTGATTTCCAAATTTGCCGGCATTTGGGACACACTTTGACCTAATTCCCGTCACAATCTGGGGTGAGTCAACGGCCGTACAAATGTACACCAGCGCGGCGCAGGGTGTCCCAACAGCCACGGTTAGGGGAATAACCACGCAGCCGAGCTCCGATTTCCCTAAACTCTGAAATTTCTCCGTCATTTCCCAGCGAAAATCTGTCAATTTTGCATGACAAGTGCGGAATATATACAGCTTGGAGCATGCAAAATTTGAAGTTGGTTGGAAAATCCTTGATTTCCAAATTTGCCGGCATTTGGGACACACTTTGACCTAATTCCCGTCACAATCTGGGGTGAGTCAACGGCCGTACAAATGTACACCAGCGCGGCGCAGGGTGTCCCAACAGCCACGGTTAGGGGAATAACCACGCAGCCGAGCTCCGTTTTCCCTAATCTCTGAAATTTCTCCGTCATTTCCCAGCGAAAATCTGTCAATTTTGCATGACAAGTGCGGAATATATACAGCTTGGAGCATGCAAAATTTGAAGTTGGTTGGAAAATTCCTTGATTTCCAAATTTGACGGCATTTGGGACACACTTTGACCTAATTTCCGTCACAATCTGGGGTGAGTCAACGGCCGTACAAATGTACACCAGCGCGGCGCAGGGTGTCCCAACAGCCACGGTTAGGGGAATAACCACGCATCCGAGCTCCGTTTTCCCTAAACTCTGAAATGTCTCCGTCATTTCCCAGCGAAAATCTGTCAATTTTGCATGACAAGTGCGGAATATATACAGTTTGGAGCATGCAAAATTTGAAGTTGGTTGGAAAATTCCTTGATTTCCAAATTTGCCGGCATTTGGGACACACTTTGACCTAATTCCCGTCACAATCTGGGGTGAGTCAACGGCCGTAGAAATGTACACCAGCGCGGCGCAGGGTGTCCCAACAGCCACGGTTAGGGGAATAACCACGCAGCCGAGCTCCGTTTTCCCTAAACTCTGAAATTTCTCCGTCATTTCCCAGCGAAAATCTGTCAATTTCGCATGACAAGTGCGGAATATATACAGTTTGGAGCATGCAAAATTTGAAGTTGGTTGGAAAATTCCTTGATTTCCAAATTTGCTGGCATTTGGGACACACTTTGACCTAATTCCCGTCACAATCTGGGGTGAGTCAACGGCCGTAGAAATGTACACCAGCGCATGCGCAGGGTGTCCCAACAGCCACGGTTAGGGGAATAACCACGCAGCCGAGCTCCGTTTTCCCTAAACTCCGAGATTTCTCCGTCATTTCCCAGCGAAAATCTGTCAATTTTGCATGACAAGTGCGGAATATATACAGTTTGGAGCATGCAAAATTTGAAGTTGGTTGGAAAATTCCTTTATTTCCAAATGTGCCGGCATTTGGGACACACTTTGACCTAATTCCCGTCACAATCTGGGGTGAGTCAACGGCCGTACAAATGTACACCAGCGCGGCGCATGCGCAGGGTGTCCCAACAGCCACGGTTAGGGGAATAACCACGCAGCCGAGCTCCGTTTTCCCTAAACTCTGAAATTTCTCCGTCATTTCCCAGCGAAAATCTGTCAATTTTGCATGACAAGTGAGGAATATATACAGTTTGGAGCATGCAAAATTTGAAGTTGGTTGGAAAATTCCTTGATTTCCAAATTTGCCGGCATTTGGGATACACTTTGACCTAATTCCCGTCACAATCTGGGGTGAGTCAACGGCCGTACAAATGTACACCAGCGCGGCGCAGGGTGTCCCAACAGCCACGGTTAGGGGAATAACCACGCAGCCGAGCTCCGTTTTCCCTAAACTCTGAAATTTCTCCGTCATTTCCCAGCGAAAATCTGTCAATTTTGCATGACAAGTGCGGAATATATACAGTTTGGAGCATGCAAAATTTGAAGTTGGTTGGAAAATTCCTTGATTTCCAAATTTGCCGGCATTTGGGACACACTTTGACCTAATTCCCGTCACAATCTGGGGTGAGTCAACGGCCGTACAAATGTACACCAGCGCGGCGCAGGGTGTCCCAACAGCCACGGTTAGGGGAATAACCACGCAGCCGAGCTCCGTTTTCCCTAAACTCTGAAATTTCTCCGTCATTTCCCAGCGAAAATCTGTCAATTTTGCATGACAAGTGCGGAATATATACAGTTTGGAGCATGCAAAATTTGAAGTTGGTTGGAAAATTCCTTGATTTCCAAATTTGCCGGCATTTGGGACACACTTTGACCTAATTCCCGTCACAATCTGGGGTGAGTCAACGGCCGTACAAATGTACACCAGCGCGGCGCAGGGTGTCCCAACAGCCACGGTTAGGGGAATAACCACGCAGCCGAGCTCCGTTTTCCCTAATCTCTGAAATTTCTCCGTCATTTCCCGGCGAAAATCTGTCAATTTTGCATGACAAGTGCGGAATATATACAGTTTGGAGCATGCAAAATTTGAAGTTGGTTGGAAAATTCCTTGATTTCCAAATTTGCCGGCATTTGGGACACACTTTGACCTAATTCCCGTCACAATCTGGGGTGAGTCAACGGCCGTACAAATGTACACCAGCGCGGCGCAGGGTGTCCCAACAGCCACGGTTAGGGGAATAACCACGCAGCCGAGCTCCGTTTTCCCTAAACTCTGAAATGTCTCCGTCATTTCCCAGCGAAAATCTGTCAATTTTGCATGACAAGTGCGGAATATATACAGTTTGGAGCATGTAAAATTTGAAGTTGGTTGGAAAATTCCTTGATTTCCAAATTTGCCGGCATTTGGGACACACTTTGACCTAATTCCCGTCACAATCTGGGGTGAGTCAACGGCCGTAGAAATGTACACCAGCGCGGCGCAGGGTGTCCCAACAGCCACGGTTAGGGGAATAACCACGCAGCCGAGCTCCGTTTTCCCTAAACTCTGAAATTTCTCCGTCATTTCCCAGCGAAAATCTGTCAATTTCGCATGACAAGTGCGGAATATATACAGTTTGGAGCATGCAAAATTTGAAGTTGGTTGGAAAATTCCTTGATTTCCAAATTTGCCGGCATTTGGGACACACTTTGACCTAATTCCGAGCATATACTAACAGTCTGTCCATATTATTTTACGTCGCACATTATGCATTGGTTACAAGTATGCCTTTCTTGTGTATTAACAGGAACGGGTTAATGAAACTCTGTGTAAAAAACAATGTTTACAGTGTGGAATATTCTTATGGAATCAATTGTGTTAAGCAATTCCGATGTCATTCGCCACTGAAAGACAGATTAGCCCTTTCAGCCCCAATGGCGACTTTAGTCGCCCGTGCACTGTACCACGCTTGAGCCCCAATGGCCACCGCTTTCGTTTGGTGTATGATACAATAGGGGTCGCCATTACGATTTTTTTGAAAACGACACGTGAAAAAACCTGCAACAAAATTGAATCTTCTTGCCAAAATGTGAGCACCATGGCTGATCGCGATGCAGAGATACTTGAAGAATTTTTGCAGACAGTGACTCTGACATGGATTATGTGAGTTCATCCGAAGAATCCGCTGAAACTAGCCACGAATCTGATGAATATTCTTCGTCTAAGTCTTCAGACTCGGATATTACAACGCACAGTTAGTGTGAGTGTAATGATTGCACACCATAGGAACCAATGCTAAATGCCCAATTTTCAAAAATCATTTTAAAATACCCACAACTCTCTTAGCGTCTGGAGACGACAACCAAAATACACATTGAAATCTCATCTTTTTAATTCTGTTCAATTTTATAGGGGTAATCCGTCACTTTCATTCCCTAATTTCCACATATGAAACAAAACTACCCCTGCAAGAGTGAAAATTGCCAAAAAGACCAGCGCCATTTTGAAAAAAAGTCACATTCGCTACTGGGAAAAATAGGGCAACTTTCACGAGCTACATTCTCCAAAATGTTTGTACTTGGAAGAAAAAATACCCCACATCACGATGGTGGACAGTTTCCCCACAAGACCACACTTGTTCAGCTCGCAATTCTCTCCAATATAGAATAATTTGAGGGCATACAAAATATTCATGAGCTCGGCGCACGCATCTTTGCCTATTTACTTGGGCGCACTAATGTGTATTCATGTATGAACTCGCGGTGACCTTGTGCCAGTGCACGTAGCCACGCACGTAGCACGTGGGACTGGGAGCACTGTGTGAATAAACAACGTGGGCATTGCAGGCTGCATGCGCATAAACAAAGTGGGGCTGATACGGTTAAAGGTACACACCTGCCTACTGTTTACATGATTTAGTGATGTAGCAGCATTGACAATACTTTTTTGATGGTCGTTGCGAAAAAAATATCATCAAAATATCCCGTAATTTACTAAAGCAGTGCAAACATAACAAAAACGGTCAAAAGACGGGTTATAACTTATACGCTTTACCAGCCGTTGTAACTACGCGAGAGCCTCACGACTTTGTCACAAACGATTCGCTCTTCTCCTGCTTAGGATATCTCCAATTTTCTGCTCACGATTTCACTGGACAGCCCGGACGACCGAATAGGAATTTCCCTTTTCTTTTGAGGAGTTGGCATCATGTTTTTTCTTCACGAACGTACGTGCACCGAAGCAACACGCCTGCGTGTGTGTGCACTCAGGCTATTTGCCGTGCATGCTGCGCGGGGCAAATTTCTACACTCCACGGTAGCCTGCCGTAGCACGCGCTCGCTCCCTTTCTCCGGACTCTCGAAAAAAACGATTATGTTCGAATTTTCATACTTATGTTTAACTTTGTTTCATACCTGTATAAATAGTCTCTCTTTTGTCAATTAGGCCTACTTATAAATATTGGGGGGAAATCAGAGTTGAATTTGGTGCAGTTCTGCAGTAACAAACTTTTATACGGCTGGAAATACAACTAACTCACAAGACCACGTGACTTTTCGGAACCAGAATTTGGTACCGAAAGGTCACGTGACCTTGGATTTTTTAAATGTGCTCAAAAACGTCTACATTTGACGGCGTCTTTTCAGGATATATCTAATTTACTCTCGAATGCGCTTCAGAATAATGTATGGGTCTATTTCGAGCCCAAAATAGCCCAACAAAGAAGGTGTGTTCTGTTAATGGACAGTTTACAACTCAAACATGTCTTTTTACGGGAATATGCTTTGAAACTTCCACCCATGCCATTAATTTACAGCATTGCCTTTAAAAAAATGACATTCTGTTAATCAACAGTTTGACCGGATGTATTTACATGCAAAACCTCTGTAAAACCAGAAATACTGTCCGACACCGTTATTGTACACGAAGAAAATCTTGTAATTTTACGGGAATTTTTTACAGTTCACAGTTTGGAGCATGCAAAATTTGAAGTTCGTTGGAAAATTCCTTGATTTCCAAATAAGTGGGTATCATCGACAAGTGGCCGACTGTGCGCTTGTAGGCCCGGCAGAAGAGTTTTAACTAAACTCGTAAGTAACTCAGCCGGTTTTGAGCGAAGGTTTGTCAAATTTGCAGGACAAGTGTGGAATATAGTTTGGTTCTAACAGGCAAAATTTGAAGTTCGTCGGGAAATTCCTTGACTTCAAAATTAGCGAGTATCCCGGGCACAATATAGCCATCCAGAATTGGCTGACTGTGGGAAAACAGCTTGTAGACCGGCAGGAGAGTTTAAGCTGAACTTGTAAGTAACTCGGCCGGTTTTGGGCAATTGTAGAAGGGTGAAAACTGTTTATAAATAATTTCCTTTAAATTGTGTAATAACTGTCCCGTTTTTAATAGGTGTGCATCCCCTGTAGTATATTGTTAATGTCCTTTTAGTTTCCCATGTGTAAGCCCCATTATATTGTGTATGACCCGTGTCTTTTGTAGTGCATCCCCCAAATAGTTTATTTCTGTAGAGGTCACTGGCCCTGTGACCACAAGCACATGGTCAGTGTGTAGACCAGCAGCATCAAGAAAAGACCTGTATTTTTATCTCTTCACAACTGTGTTTTTCTGCGGTTTTTGTAAGTCTAATGTCTGCACATCCCTGGTGAGTTTTCTTGTTATTAGGTAGACTTGGTTCCAAGTCCGAGATCCTGTTTTGTTTTCCGTTTCCGATTTTTGAAATGTATGGACAGGGAACTAGTCTATTTCGGTTCAGGATCTCGGACTTGGGACTTCTGCACGCCAGTTGTACACGGTCTATGGGAATTAAGTCCAAAACAGGACGTAACGATATGATTGGTCGAAGTCACAGGGAGCCTTACGTTGTAATGAATATTCATTAGAAATCTAGAGGATGTATTTGCGAGTCGTGTTGGATTGTTTACAAACCTGTTGTAAATAATACAACATTCTGACATATCGGTTGATAATTTACTGACATTCGCAGATGGTTGAGATGGTGAAAGAATCTGGGGTACATGACATGGTTATAACATCACCTAAATTGAATCTTCAACAGGTAATCACTTAAAATTTGAAAAGATTACCATACGCGGACTGTGCCGGCACATGCCTGGCTGGCCTAGCGCTGCCTGGGCCGGGCCGTCGTGGGCCGCGCCCGGCTGCGGCGCGGGGCCAGGCGGCCTCTACCCGGTTTCACGGTACGTTGATATGTTAACATATGACTAAGACTTTCATGCAGTAAGAATGGAGAAGTTGAGCAGAAAAAATTCTTGAAAATGTTAATACTTTATCAAACCTCAGTAACTTGCTGATTTAATGAAAAACCCAAATTTAGGAATACGAATCTCTCATTTGTTGTCCTAATAAAATAAGTAATAATAGGCCTGAGGTCTGACATTGTCTGAAGACTGAAGCCAGAGTTCTCCATTCTTTCGGGTAATCCTGCCAAAAAGTCAAACTTGAGCAAGCATGCTAGTGAGCTAGAAGCAGGCATCTGCTTTGTTAGCAGGAAGTCGTGGGTTCAAATCCCACCCGATCCGAGCACGTATGCTATGAACTTGAAGTTTTCCCGATAGTGTCTTTGGGGAAAACATTTAGTGTATTTGTCATAATTGGGAAAGGGCAAAACAATTACATGTCATGATGTAGGCCCTATGCACATAGGCCTACATGTATGAATTGTTTCACTTCCCCGCTCTATCCCACCTCAGAAAAGGGGATTGTCACTTTTCGAGTGACAAAATCCCACTCCTGCGGGGCAAAATCTAGGTGACAAAATCCTCACCCAGAGGTACGGGTGTGCGATGCGAAATAATGCACGTTTTGCTCCCATGTGCACAGACAATATGATTTCCTTTTGTCAAAATCCCCACCCTGGGGGCATGAACAAATGTGACCAAACCCCCACCTAAGGGGAAATATTACCCTAATTAGTAAGCAGAAGCAGGTAGATTCACGTAGATTCACTTTTTGGGGGCGGTGGAGGGGTGTGTGGGAAAATTTTCTATTATTTTGGTCAGGTGCTCGAATTCAGAAACATGCATCCAAAACTGCATCTGTTAATTAGCTCCTGTGACGCATGTATATGTCAGGAAAGGCAAAGTATGGTAATTTATACCAATAACCTTTTTACTTGTATTTATGCACAGAGTCCAACTGAGGCAGGACTACTTCGAGAGCTCAGCTTGAACTCACTGCAAGAAGCCTTGGCGGATCTGTGCCTTGGCAATACCTTTGTGGGACTATTCACAAACTTACAAGATTGAAGGAACTGCCACAAAACGTGAAGAGGAGTTCAGCATGATATGGACAGCATGATATTTTCCTACGGTGATTAGAGCACAATTTGAGTACTTTGCAACATCCTAGCTCCAACACACAGCCTTGGGAAAAAATTATTGGACCACCTACAGTGTGTTGAGTCATAGGTCCCATACGTGCTGGGTATACATGTATACAAATTGTGACAAATTTTTAAACCTACAATCTCTTCGGGAGGCATTTTAAGCAATACATGTATAACATGTTTAATGTAGATCATTTTTTGTTAAAAAAGGAATACCGCAGTATAAAACCAACTAAATATCTGAATTACAACAGTGTTACAAGCATATTTTCTCATGCCATTTAAATGTTGATCCTGAATGCGATTGCTAAAATTTGCCTTATTTTGTGCAGGCGATCTCGAGACTCAGACTCTAGTTGACTCGAGACTCCAACCCCAAATGATATGGCTCGACTTGAGACTCAAACCTCAAAATACTTGACATGAGTCGGATATTTTTATTTGATTCAGCCAAAAATAAAATAATTTTTTTATGCATTTTTTGTCATTTTGGGGACCGAATTTCAGCACTAAAGAAACCTGGGCTAAAAGCATGTGAGTTCCATTGTTAAGACTCAATTTGAAATTAGTTTGACAAATTTATTGTCGTGAATACTCGACTTAACGAGCAAACTTGACCAATATGCCCGACTTGACTTGGGTCTCGAGCAGAAGGAGACAAGTTACAACCCTTATTTTGTGCATCAAAATCCACATTAACATCAGTTTTAATAACCTGAAAATTGCAGACCTCTCATTTGAATGTGTTCTTCCCATGAAGAGCCACGACCACTCACTGCAAGTTTTTTTCCTTAAAATATGGAGATTTTAGGGTAGGAAAAAAGTCTTCTTGAGTTGTCTCATAGGTTAAAATGTAGGAGGGCTTATGTGACGTCGAACCCTTCATTAGGAAAGTAGGTAAATTTGTTACGAAATGGATGCAATATAATACTATGGACTCGGGTCAAGTCGACCGTTTGCCCAACTCGACCGTGAACCAACTCGACCACACAGCACAGTGCATGCAACAATTAAGTAACTTTGCTTTACGTCCACCGTTGACTGACCGAAGATACGGGTGTAGTGACACATCATTAAGTTGCAGTATTTTTGGACATACAAATTCCAAGTTTCAAAGAAAAACTTGAACTACGGTCGGTTCGCGGTCGATTTGGTTTACGGTCGAGTTGGCAAACGGTCGCCTCGCGTCTTTTGTACGGGGAGCTCGCCGGGCGCCACGCGTTATCAAATCGGCCGGGTAAATCGGTAACGATCACTCTCAAACCGCTTCAAAAGAATATAGATTTTGTCATCAGAAAGGTTCTGCTGTTGCGTGTCCCCAGATTTGACAAATACCACTAATACAACACGTACCCCGGTACGGTATACCTGTGTTTTTTTGCGTTTTTGTCTCGGCATTTGCAAAAAAAATTAAGTTTATCGCACGTTCGCAACAGCAGTTGCACTAAAATACATGCACTGGAGGATTACAAAGCGACTATTCCATTCTACCAAAAGGTAACAGATGTGTATTGTGACACGAGTAAGTGTCAGGAGTACGTTATATTTTTATTTCCATTCAAAATATTACAACATTTCATGCTTATGGCACTAGTTCTTCATAACAACAAACCACAGAAACAGTTTTAAAAAGAAGACTGCGAAAATGGTAAACCTCATCTTACCTGTGAAGCATATAGACCCGACCACCCGGATTTGTATACGTTCCAATTGGCCGTCGCTACGGAAACCGCGCTGTATGTAAATCCAACTGGTGAATACATGAATGTAGCTGGCGTGCAGAAGTCCCAAGTCCGAGATCCTGAACCGAAATAGACTAGTTCCCTGTCCATACATTTCAAAAATCAGAAACGGAAAACAAAACAGGATCTCGGACTTGGAACCAAGTCTAGTTATTAGGTGATGGGAACTCATTCCGATCACCTATTACTATTGTACGATTTCTTTATCTTTGTTTTTGGCTTTTTCGTTTAGGACGAAAAAGCCTTTGTTTTCGTTTTGATTTTTTTTCCCCGTTTATTGGCTTTTTCGCTTTGCGGCGAAAAAGCCTTTGTTTTCGTTTTGATTTTTTTTTTCCGTTTATTTCTTCTTCTGATTTTTTTCCCATAGACAAAGCGCATAGGCGTTGTCGGCGTTTTTTCAGGTTGTTCCCAAACATTGATCTTAACCAAACTTGGTCACATCAAAGACATAGTATAAGAGGTGTGCACCCAAGAATGGCTTCATTGTGACGTCATCCGTTACGTCATTATAACACTTTAAAAATGCCTAAAAAGCGAAAAATTGCCGAAATATGCACTTTTTAAAATGGTTCCCTTGCCAAAACCACATGACCCAGGGTTTTCATATTTGGCAAACATTTAGATCAGATCATGAGCTTTAATGTTCTTAGTGTAGGCATTTTCATCTGACCCTTCCTTCCTGGGTCAATCGAAGGTCAAAGTTTAGCCAATTCAAAAATCACATTTTTTGTATTTGTTTGTACTTATGAAGCAATATTTGCTATTCAACCATGCTTGATTTTCATAAAACTAGGTACAGGCATGGGCCCCATCACAAACTTCCACCACCATGTAGAACATCACCATGACGTCAATGATTACGTAATTATAATTATTTAAAATTGACAAGATTTTCGTCATAAAAATGAGCCAAAAATGCATTTCGTAAAATGTTTCCCTCTCTAAAACCACATGACCCAGGGTCTACATATTTAGCAGACATTATAGATCAGATCCTAGGCTACAAATTGCTTTGTGTAGTCATTTTCATCTGACCCTTCCTTCCTGGGTCAATTGGAGGCCAACGTTCGGCCGAGTCAACATTTCCGTATATACAGGTTGGATTAATAAAAACGAAACCGAGATATTATTGCTAATTGTAACTAAAGTAGGGCGCGTATGAATGAACAGGAGATATCATCTGTTAGGGTTGAATCTCCTCTTTAAAATGACACCATGATCATGTCATTATGTTTTCGGTTGGCTGAGCAGTGACCAGTGTTATGCCAGGAGCCTAGTTTTGGATTTGACCGTTCTCAATGCGAGCAAACTTCGCAGAAATGAATTTTTACCGTAGCTGTCTATTACGTGTGCCCTGTGTGACACGGCGCCGGCCGAGACAGTGACACGCTATTTTTTTTGCGTGGAAGCAGTCTTTTAACTGTGTCTACCACGGACGTGTAATTCAACAGAAGATGGTTTAACAAAAGTACATTTGAGTAGGATACAATATTTTATGTTATTTCAGTCTTATTTAAGAGAGTCCACTCTCTACACGAAAGTAGTTGTATGTTATTGAGGGAATGTCGTAGTTTTGCCGTGAAGCATTCATTCCAATGTTTGTTTTCTTCCTTTTAGGTTTAGTAAGGTAATCATTGTCAGGATTTTATTGAACCATCTTCAACAAATCTAATTACGAAATTGTTCCTTCTTGGCCAAACTCTTTTCAATCTTAACAAATTATGTGCTCTGATTTCTGCCTTTGATGACTAATATATGTATATCAGTTTTTCGAGTAAACATCGGATTTCCATCCCAAATGTGAACAAAACAAACTAAAAATTAACAGTTTAATTAAATATTTAAATTAAATTATACACGATCAAACATTCATAACAAATCAGGCACCTATGATCGTGATTCCTGCGCCATATACGGTCATTAACAAAGGTATATAACTAATGATCTCATAATGACGTCATCACGTGTCAGATTAAAGGTGCATGAAAATATTTTAAAATGCAAATTACAACATTGATTCCTTCCCAGTTAAGATCACTGGCAAAGGTCGTTAATGTATGGCTTTTCCGTTTATTGCTTCTTCTGATTCCCCCCCCCATTGACATAACGCATGTGCGTTGTCGGCACTTTTTGAGGTTCTTAAACAAACTTGGTCACATCAAAGACACAGTAGAAGAGTTGTGCACCCAACAATGGCGCCATCATGACGTCATCAGGTGTAAGTTTAAAGGGGCATGAAATTTAATGTTTCCATATTAAAAAATTCATAAAAAAATCATCCGTTTGACCTACGATCTTGATTCTTTCGGCATATACGATCATTAATAAAGGTCTTTCAGATGCCCACATGCCTTGACATTTGACCTCATTCCCTATTGGTCAAACAGACTTTGCCTTGCCATTTGAAACTGGTAAGAGGTATTTGGATGGGGTCAAAGGTGTTTGAGTTCGACTAGGGTGAGGTATCCAAAAAAATATTGCCATGACCTGTGACCTTGCTTACTTTCGGTAGAAACCGGAAGTGCATTTAATTGAACCTATTTTGTAAAAGTGGTGAAAGCTGCCGAGATGCGGTTGGTAGTGTCAGTGTCTAAGGTAAATAGGGTTTCCAAAAATGTAAGTTTTACGTCATTCCATAAAAGGGCGCCCTCTAGCGTCAAAATTAGCCCAATAGTGCTGCTTATGGAGTAAGTCCACCACCTAACATGTGTGTGGTTAAAACATTGATGACGTAAATGAAGGTAAACTTTTTAAAAGTTAAATAGTTGATATGCTAACATCTAATTTTGCAAGGTAAGCATGCTCATTTTTTAAGTAAAAAAAATGTGAAAAAGCCCTACGCTCTGTTCATAGAACAGACGTAGCTCTAGTTTCTTCTTCTTCTTCTTCTTCTGATTTTTTTCCCATAGACAAAGCGCATAGGCGTTGTCGGCGCTTTTTCAGGTTGTTCCCAAACATTGATCTTAACCAAACTTGGTCACATCAAAGACATAGTATAAGAGGTGTGCACCCAAGAATGGCTTCATTGTGACGTCATCCGTTACGTCATTATAACACTTTAAAAATGCCTAAAAAGCGGAAAATTTCCGAAATATGCTCTTTTTAAAATGGTTCCCTTGCCAAAACCACATGACCCAGGGTTTTCATATTTGGCAAACATTTAGATCAGATCATGAGCTTTAATGTTCTTAGTGTAGGCATTTTCATCTGAACCTTACTTCCTGGGTCAATCGAAGGTCAAAGTTCAGCCAATACAATAATCACATTGTTTGTATTTTGTTGTACTTATGAAGCAATATTACCTATTAAACTACGCTTGATCTTTATAAAACTAGGTACAGGCATGGGCCCCATCACAAACTTCCACCCCGTGTAGAACATCACAATGACGTCAATGATTACGTAATTATAATTATTTAAAATTGACAAAAAAGTGGATTTTCGTCATAAAAATGAGCCAAAAATGCATTTCGTACAATATTTCCCTCTATAAAACCACATGACGCAGGGTCTTCATATTTAGCAGACATTACAGATCAGATCCTGAGCTACAAATTCCTTTGTGTAGTCATTTTCATCTGCCCCTTCCTTCCTGGGTCAATTGAAGGCCAAAGTTCAGCCAGCAAACTTCGCATAAATCAATTTTTACCGTAGATGTCTATTCCGTGTGCCCTGTGTGACACGGCGCCGGAAGCAGTCTTTTAAAGGAACACGTTGCCTTCGGGTTGCGCTTTATTGGGCGTTTTTGGGCTATTACAAGCGTTTGAAGTATAATGAGCACGATCTGAAAGATGTTTAAAAAGTAGAATATAATGATCCACACAAACGTGCCTTAGAAATGCTTCAATTTTGCGTAATTTCTCGAAGCAGCACGCTCCGCCATTTGGGAGTCAAAATCTTGACTCCCATAAATGGCGGAGAAATTATATTAGTCTTATTTCCAGCCTGGAGAAAGAAATTATTTTTCCTTCCTCCGTTGCGTGTGATGTGCCTGTTTTTTAAATTCGTGTCTACAATAACCATTGGGTATAAATCATCCAAGTCCTTTCTATCGGTTTGTCCCATGACAATATTCTTACCCTGATTGGCGAGGTTTTCGTTTTTTCTTTTTTGACGCGTCTGCTGTGTTCTCTTGACGATCCATTTTTTGACAGCCAGTCGGTGTGTCTGTGTGTTTACATTTCACACATGTCTCGGGAGGCGGAGAATGGTATGGTACCTTGCGTTCATCTGATAGGTTTACCTGACCACTGGCTACGGCGCCAGCCTAACTCCTGTTCGTCGCTGCATTTTGCCCACTACCCGGACGATCGTATTGACGGCTTGAAATACGTATACATTTCGCGGGACATGTAGTGGGGGTCAGAGGTCAGTGTTTGTTGTTTTTAATTACCATTCACTAATTATAACACATTAAATGTGTTTTAATGCAAGAACAACTCTTAATAAGTATAAGGAACACCCTCAAACGTGAGATTTCGTGAAATCTGAAGGCAACGTGTTCCTTTAACTGTCTACCACGGACGTGTAATTCAACAGAAGATGGTTTAACAAAAGTTCAGTGAGTAGGATACAATCTTTCATGTTATTTCAGTCTTATTTAAAAGAGTCCACTCTCTACAAGAAAGTAATTGTATGCTATTGAGAGAATGTCACAGTTTTGCCGTGAAGCATTAATTCCAATGTTTGTTTTCTTTCTTTTTAGGTTTAGTAAGGTGCAAAGCTTATAATATAGGCCTGAAATCATTAAGTCATTGTTATGATTTTATTGAACCATCTTCAACAAATCTAATTACGAAATTGTTCCTTCCTGGCCAAACTCTTTTCAATCTTAACAAATTATGTGCTCTGATTTCTGCCTTTGATGACTAATATATGTATATCAGTTTTTCGAGTAAACATCGGATTTCCATCCCAAATGTGAACAAAACAAACTAAAAATGAACAGTTTAATTAAATATTTAAATTAAAATATTTACGATCAAACATTCATAACAAATCAGGCACCTATGATCGTGATTCCTGCACCATATACGGTCATTAACAAATGTATTTAACTGATGATCTCATAATGACGTCATCACGTGTCAGATTAAAGGTGCATACAAATATTTTAAAATGCAAATTACAACATTGATTCCTTCCCATATACGATCACTAGCAAAGGTCGTTAATGTATGGCTTTTCCGTTTATTTCTTCTTCTGATTCCCCCCCCGCCCCCATTGACATAACGCATGGGCGTTGTCGGCACTTTTTGAGGTTGTTCCCAAACTTGGTCACATGAAAGACACAGTAGAAGAGGTGTGCACCCAACAATGGCGTCATCATGACGTCATCAGGTGTAAGTTTAAAGGGGCATGAAATTTAATGTTTCCATATTAAAAAATTCATAACAAATCATCCGTTTGACCTACGATCTTGATTCTTTCGGCATATACGATCATTAATAAAGGTCTTTCAGATGCCCACATGCCTTGACATTTGACCTTATTCCCTATTGGTCAAACAGACTTTGCCTTTCCATTTGAAACTGGTAAGAGGTATTTGGATGGGGTCAAAGGTGTTTGAGTTCGACTAGGGTGGGGTATCCAAAAAATATCGCCATGACCTGTGACCTTGCTCACTTTCGGTAGAAACCGGAAGTGCATTTAAATGAACCTATTTTGTAAAAGTGGTGAAAGCTGCCGAGATGCGGTTGGTAGTGTCAATGTCTAAGGTAAATAGGGTTTCCAAAAATGTAAGTTTTTACGTCATTCCATAAAAGGGCGCCTTCTAGCTTCAACATTTAAAAGTCTTAAAATGACCCTTTCATAGCAGTGTTTGCGCAAATTAGCCCAATAGTGCTGCTTATAGAGTAAGTCCACCACCAAACATGTCTGTGTGGTTAAAACATTGATGACGTCATCAATCCTTTAAAGGTAACACATTAAAGGTAAACTTTTTTAAAGTTAAATAGTTGATATGCTAACATCTAATTTTGCAAGGTAAGCATGCTCATTTTTTAAGTAAAAAAAATGTGAAAAAGCCCTACGCTCTGTTCATAGAACAGACGTAGCTCTAGTTTTTTTTTTCCGTTTATTTCTTCTTCTGATTTTTTCCCACAGACAAAGCGCATAGGCGTTGTCGGCGCTTTTTCAGGTTGTTCCCAAACATTGATCTTAACCAAACTTGGTCACATCAAAGACATAGTATAAGAGGTGTGCACCCAAGAATGGCTTCATTGTGACGTCATCCGTTACGTCATTATAACACTTTAAAAATGCCTAAAAAGCGGAAAATTGCCGAAATATGTACTTTTTAAAATGGTTCCCTTGCCCAAACCACATGACCCAGGGTTTTCATATTTGGCAAACATTTAGATCAGATCATGAGCTTCAATGTACTTAGTGTAGGCATTTTCATCTGACCCTTCCTTCCTGGGTCAATCGAAGGTCAAAGTTCAGCCAATTCAAAAATCACATTGTTTGTATTTGTTTGTATTTATGAAGCAATATTAGCTATTCAACCATGCTTGATTTTCATCAAACTAGGTACAGGCATGGGCCCCATCACAAACGTCCACCACCATGTAGAACGTCACCATGACGTCAATGATTACGTAATTATAATAATTTTAAAATGGCACAAAAGTGGATTTTTATCATGAAAATTACCAAAATATGCATTTCGTAAAACGCTTCCCTGTATGAACCCTAATGACCCAGGGTCTTCATATTTGGCAGACATATATATCAGATCCTAGCCTACAATATTATTTGTGTAGGCATTTTCATCTGACCCTTCCTTCCTGGGTCAATCGAAGGTCAAACTTCAGCCAATTCAAAAATCACATTGTTTGTATTTTGTTGTACTTATGAAGCAATATTACCTCTTAAACACGCTTGACCTTTATAAAACTAGGTACAGGCATGGGCCCCATCACAAACTTCCACCACCATGTAGAACATCACCATGACGTCAATGATTACGTAATTATAATTATTTAAAATTGACCAAAAAGTGGATTTTCGTCATAAAAATGAGCCACAAATGCATTTCGTACAATGTTTCCCTCTATAAAACCACATGACCCAGGGTCTTCATATTCAGCAGACATTATAGATCAGATCCTGAGCTACAATTTCCTTTGTGTAGTCATTTTCATCTGCCCCTTCCTTCCTGGGTCAATTGAAGGCCAAAGTTCAGCCAAGTCAACATTTCCGTATATACAGGGTGGATTAAAAAAACCGAAACCGAGATATTATTGCTAATTGTAACTAAAGTAGGGCCCGTATGAATGAACAGGAAATATCATCTGTTAGGGCTGAATCTCCTCTTTAAAATTACACCATGATCATGCCATGATGTTTTCGGTTTACTGAGCAGTGACCAGTGTTATGCCAGGGGCCCAGTTTTAGATTTGATCGTTCTCTATGCGAGCAAACTTCGCATAAATCAATTTTTACCGTAGATGTCTATTCCGTGTGCCCTGTGTGACACGGCGCCGGAAGCAGTCTTTTAACTGTCTACCACGGACGTGTAATTCAACAGAATGGGGTTTAAGTAGGATACAATTTGTCATGTTATTTCAGTCTTATTTAAGAGAGTCCACTCTCTACAAGAAACAAATTATGTGCTCTGATTTCTGCCTTTGATGACTAATATATGTATATCAGTTTTTCGAGTAAACATCGGATTTCCATCCCAAATGTGAACAAAACAAACTAAAAATGAACAGTTTAATTAAATATTTAAATTAAAATATATACGATCAAACATTCATAACAAATCAGGCACCTATGATCGTGATTCCTGCACCATATACGGTCATTAACAAATGTATTTTACTAATGATCTCATATGACCCATGTGGGAATGATCTGGAGAACAATGGTTGGCCCATATGGGCCCCACATGGGGCGTTGGGTGCAGCCCATACAGGACCCATATGGGCCCCTTATATACTTGCACATATGGGGCCAATATGGGCCCCATGTGGGAATGTTACCTGGGTAATTACGTCATCACGTGTCAGATTAAAGGTGCATGAAAATATTTTAAAATACAAATTACAACATTGATTCCTTCCCATATACGATCACTAGCAAAGGTCGTTAATGTATGGCTTTTCCGTTTATTTCTTCTTCTGATTTCCCCCCGCCCCCCATTGACATAACGCATGGGCGTTGTCGGCACTTTTTGAGGTCGTTCCCAAACTTGAGGTTGTTCTTAAACAAACTTGGTCACATGAAAGACACAGTAGATAGAAGAGGTATGCACCCAACAATGGCGTCATCATGACGTCATCAGGTGTAAGTTTAAAGGGGCATGAAATTAAATGTTTCCATATTAAAAAATTCATAAAAAATCATCCGTTTGACCTACGATATTGATTCTTTCGGCATATACGATCATTAATAAAGGTCTTTCAGATGCCCACATGCCTTGACATTTAACCTCATTCCCTATTGGTCAAACAGACTTTGCCCTTCCATTTGAAACTGGTAAAAGGGTATTTGGATGGGGTCAAAGGTGTTTGAGTTCGACTAGGGTGGGGTATCCAAAAAATATCGCCATGACCTGTGACCTTGCTCACTTTCGGTAGAAACCGGAAGTGCATTTAAATGAACCTATTTTGTAAAAGTGGTGAAAGCTGCCGAGATGCGGTTGGTAGTGTCAGTGTCTAAGGTAAATAGGGTTTCCAAAAATGTACGTTTCTACGTCATTCCATAAAAGGGCGCCCTCTAGCGTTAAAATTAAAAAGTCTTAAAATGACCCTTTCATAGCAGTGTTTGCGCAAATTAGCCCAATAGTGCTGCTTATAGAGTAAGTCGACCACCAAACATGTCTGTGTGGTTAAAACATTGATGACGTCATCAATCATTTAAAGGTAACACATTAAAGGTAAACTTTTTTAAAGTTAAATAGTTGATATGCTAACATCTAATTTTGCAAGGTAAGCATGCTCATTTTTTAAGTAAAAAAAATGTGAAAAAGCCCTACGCTCTGTTCATAGAACAGACGTAGCTCTAGTTTCTTCTTCTTCTGATTTTTTTCCCATAGACAAAGCGCATAGGCGTTGTCGGCGTTTTTTCAGGTTGTTCCCAAACATTGATCTTAACCAAACTTGGTCACATCAAAGACATAGTATAAGAGTTGTGCACCCAATAATGGCTTCATTGTGACGTCATCCGTTACGTCATTATAACACTTTAAAAATGCCTAAAAAGCGAAAAATTGCCGAAATATGCCAAAACCACATGACCCAGGGTTTTCATATTTGGCAAACATTTAGATCAGATCATGAGCTTTAATGTTCTTAGTGCAGGCATTTTCATCTGACCCTTCCTTCCTGGGTCAATCGAAGGTCAAAATTTAGCCAATTCAAAAATCACATTTGTTGTATTTGTTTGTACTTATGAAGCAATATTAGCTATTCAACCATGCTTGATTTTCATAAAACTACTTACAGGCATGGGCCCCATCACAAACTTCCACCACCATGTAGAACATCACAATTACGTCAATGATTACGTAATTATAATTATTTAAAATTGACCAAAAAGTGGATTTTCGTCATAAAAATGAGCCAAAAATGCATTTCGTAAAATGTTTCCCTCTATAAAACCACATGACTCAGCGTCTAGCTATTTAGCATACATTATAGATCAGATCCTGGGCTACAAATTGCTTTGTGTAGTCGATTTCATCTTACCCTTCCTTCCTGGGTCAATTGGAGGCCAAAGTTCAGCCGAGTCAACATTTCCGTATATACAGGTTGGATTAATAAAAACGAAACCGAGATATTATTGCTAATTGTAACTAAAGTTGGGCGCGTATGAATGAACAGGAGATATCATCTGTTAGGGTGGAATCTCCTCTTTAAAATGACACCATGATCATGTCATTATGTTTTCGGTTGACTGAGCAGTGACCAGTGTTATGCCAGGAGCCTAGTTTTAGATTTGACCGTTCTCAATGCGAGCAAACTTTGCAGACATGAATTTTTACCGTAGCTGTCTATTGCGTGTGCCCTGTGTGACACGGCGCCGACCGAGACAGTGACACGCTATTTTTTTTGCGTGGAAGCAGTCTTTTAACTGTGTCTACCACGGACGTCTAATTCAACAGAAGATGGTTTAACAAAAGTACATTTGAGTAGGATACAATATTTTATGTTATTTCAGTCTTATTTAAGAGAGTCCACTCTCTACACGAAAGTAGTTGTATGTTATTGAGGGAATGTCGTAGTTTTGCCGTGAAGCATTCATTCCAATGTTGGTTTTCTTCCTTTTAGGTTTAGTAAGGTGCAAAGCTTAATATAGGCCTGATATCATTAAGTCATTGTCAGGATTTTATTGAACCATCTTCAACAAATCTAATTACGAAATTTTTCCTTCTTGGCCAAACTTTTTTCAATCTTAACAAATTATGTGCTCTGATTTCTGCCTTTGATGACTAATATATGTATATCAGTTTTTCGAGTAAACATCGGATTTCCATCCCAAATGTGAACAAAACAAACTAACAATGAACAGTTTAGAATTCGCAAAGGGAAATAAAACTTGCCCCTAAACTTAGTTCAGGACATTATGACAAATAGTACTAATTTTACAGTAACTTAGGCCTAATCGATGTTTTTAAATGTGCAAAAACTGAAAATTGTCATATTTTCAAATCTAAACATATTTTCTGAATCGATGAAGGCTTCTGTACTATTTCCATTATATGTACATGTTATTTTGTTTTATATGAAATTTGGCTCAATACCCTCTTAAGTATAAATCCTGAACCTACACCTTATGATACTTCTCAAGGAGCTAATTAAGTAACCAAAGGTTTTTACCTGCACCATAACTTGGTATCTCACAGTTCATTAAACACCTCGAAGTGGTAGATCTGTATAGCAGTACTCCCCCCACCCAGGCAAACTGACACAACTCAAAAACTGTTCATCATCAGGTATCAGATTAAAGGAGCATACAATTTAATGTTTTCCATATTCAAACATTCATAACAAATCAGCCGATTGACCTATGATCGTCATTCCTGCGCCACATACGATCAATACCAAATGTCGTTAATTGATGACGTCATCACGTGACAGATTAAAGGAGCATCAAATACAAGTATATGCAGACGCGCACATTGCTTGACATTTGACCTCGTTTCCTAGTGGTCAAATCTTCGTTGGCTTATAATTTTAAAGTGATAACAAACAACACGGGACTCATAGCATTATGGTTAGGTATACACGAATCCGGTTGCTAAGGACTCCTTCCCTGCAAGTCCGCCATTACTGGGGGCCATCCACTGCCATGCACTGGGCGCTTTGTCTTGTTGTTAAATCGAACAGCGCACAACGCGTACGCGTACACAGGCTTCGCAAGCAAATAAACGCTCAAAATTCGTTCGAAGTGACAACATAATGTAACAGCATATCATCAACACAAAACCCACAGTTCAGGGCACTGGATGGCCCCCAGCTATGGCGGACGTACACGGACCATGACTTTGCAGCTCGGATTGGTGTATAGCCAAGCTTTAACAAAAAATGAAAAGGGTGACCTTTGATCTCGATAACCATTAGTCAAACAGTTTTTGGCTTATAATTTAAAATTGTTCAAAAAAAATAGATAGGCGTTTTTCAAGTTTTAAAGTTAAAACATGTGAAAAAGCCCTACGCTCTATTCATAGAACAGACGTAGCTCTATTTTTTAGTTTTTTTCTTCTTTTTCCACTCAAACGTTTCCAGAGCTTTTCTTCAAAACGGTTCAAGCTATCAAACTTGAAACTTGGTAGGAACATCAATCACAATGTGAATGTGTGCATTGAAGTGTGACGTCATTGTGACGTCATCGGGTATTAAATCTTATAGATAAGATCATGGCCTACAATTTTCTTTGTGTGGGCATTTTCATCTGACCCTTCCTTCTGGGGTCAATCTGAGGTCAAATTTCAACGAAAACGAAAATCTCAATTTTTGCACTTATTGAGCAACAATGCCCCTCAAACCAAGCTGAATCTTTAAGTAACTAGGTACAGGCATAGGTCCTCTGGCAGACTTTCACCAGCGTGTATAATATTATGATGGCAACAAGCGTGACGTCATCGTGACGTCATCAAGTATCAAATTACACCCCCAAAAAACCAAAATATGCATATTTTAAAATGCTTCCGTCTTGAAAACCACGTGACCCAGGATCGTCGTATTTGGCAGGTTTATAGATGACATTCTGTGCTACAATTTTCTTTCTGTGGGCATTTTCATCTGACCCTTCCTTCTGGGATCAATTGGAGGTCAAAATTCAACGAAACTGAGAATCTCAGTTTTTACACTTACCAGCAACAATGCCTATCAAACCAAGCTGAATCGTTAGTAAATTAGATACAGACATAGGCCCTACGGCAGAATTTCACCAGAATGTATAGTATCATGATGGCATCAAGTGTGACGTAATCATGACGTCATCAGGTGTCAAATTACAAAAATTCAAAGGTTATTATTTCCAAAATTCATATCTCAAGAACCGTAATAGATACTTGAACAATTCTTTCACAACATGATAAGTATAAATGAACTGAACAAATCATACAATGTCATGACCCCTGTGTGACGCCTACTTCCGGTCCAAACCGGAAGTTGTTCGAAAATGTGCATTTTTAAAATAGATTCAAAGTGGTAGTGAATTTGACCATATTTCTACGGAACGAAATGTTTCCGCACATGTGGACTTTTTGACTATACCATTGGTGACGTCATCACATGGACGGTAGTTACGTAATGTGGTGTCAAAATACGCAAATTTGGAGCTGAATTGTTTTAAAATGCTGTATCTTGAGAACTACAGCAGATATTCTCATGATTCTTTCGCCACATTTAAGAACTTGATGTTTATCAAATTGTTGAACAATTTGTGCACAACATTGTGACGTCATAATATAGTCACAGGTGTCAAATTACAAAAATTAAATGGTTATTATTTCAAAAATTCATATCTCAAGAATCTTAATAGATACTTGAACAATTATTTCACAGCACGATAGGTCGCAATGAATTGAACGAATCATACAAAGGCATGACTCCTGTGTGACCCAAACCTCCGGTCCAAACCGGAAGAGGTTCATAAATGTACACTTTTTTAGCATTTTGAATGCAAATAGAGCCAAAGTGGTAGGGAATTTGACCATAGTTCTACGGAACGAAATGTTCCCTCACATGTGCACTTTATGACTACATATATACCACTGATGACGTCATCACGTGCACGGTGGTTACGTAATGTGGAGAAATTATTTGTTGGGTCCCTTGATAATTAAGCTAACTCAGTCGTTTGAGGGCGCTATGCCAAGCCTCCACTAATCTGACGATTTGCGCCCATATATAGTGCTCGACTTATAATAATAGAACTTGTATCTAGGCGGCCTATCTCGGGTCAGAGGTCATAATGTAAATATTAGGGAGGATGTCTGGGCCACACGGCCAATGATATCCACGTACGTGCGCGAGTAGTGAATAAGTCAGACAGACGAAACATAAGCAGGGCTTGATTTACAACCGAGAAAATTTGACTTTTGAAGATGTAAAACTGCTAGTTTCCGTGGCATCATCGCCATGAAAGTTGAATGAACACTAGATAGCACAAGGACATTTACTTTTGGTGACTTAGCTGTTGTATCTTGGGTGTAATTATGTACGGCTAGCCTTAGTCGGCGGACCAGAGTAAATATGTCATCTCCCCGAAAACTGTGAATGTGACATGCTGGAAATCGTTGCTGTGTTGGAAATAGACCGTATCGAATAGCCGCCATTTCGTGGGGCAACTTTTGTTACTTAAACCGTTCAACAATGGAAGCACAATATGTGCAAACATGCATGTCCTCAAAGAACAAAGAAACTGCCCCACGAAATGGCGGCTATTCGATACGGTCTATAAAATGGACATGGTGGACCGCAACTCAAGTTGACTGGAGCGTCAGTTTATTATAGATGCAATTGAACTCCAACTCCCCACACGGCGATATCTTACAGTAATATGATCTCAAATGACAACATATTTAGAACTGTAATAGATATTGAAAAGATTCTTTCACCACATATAGGCATACATGTCAAAACTTGTTCTTCAGTAGATGCTTGAACAATCTGTGCACACAATAGTAACGTTATGATGAGATTGACAATTATGACGTCATCAGATACACAATGTTAGCGTTGAATAGTCAGAGTCATGTCTTGAGAATTCCAATACTTTTTTCAACATCAAACAACTCAAGTTTTCAAACAATCTAAAAACTGTGTCGTCATCATCATTTCAATGTTTATGTCACCCGATCACCTTGCGTTTGTAAAAAACACAAACGCGAAGCTCTAGTATATTTTTTTTCTTCTTTTTCCACTCAAACGTTTCCAGAGCTTTTCTTCAAAACGGTTCAAGCTATCAACTTGAAACTTGGTAGGAACATCAATCACAATGTGAATGTGTGCATTGAAGTGTGACGTCATTGTGACGTCATCGGGTATTAAATTACAACCCAACAATGACTAAAATATGCATGTTTTAAAATGCTTCCGTCTGGAAAACCACGTGACCCATGATTTTCGTATTTAGCAGGCTTATAGATAAGATCATGGCCTACAATTTTCTTTGTGTGGGCATTTTCATTTGACCCTTCCTTCTGGGGTCAATCTGAGGTCAAAGTTCAACGAAAACGAAAATCTCAATTTGTGCACTTATTGAGCAACAATGCCCATCAAACCAAGCTGAATCTTTAAGTAACAAAGTACAGGCATAGGTCCTATGGCAGACTTTCACCAGCGTGTATAATATTATGATGGCAAAAAGCGTGGCGTCATCGTGACGTCATCAAGTATCAAATTACACCCCCCAACAAACCAAAATATGCATATTTTAAAATGCTTCTGTCTTGAAAACCACGTGACCCAGCATCTTCGTATTTGGAAGGTTTATAGATGACATTCTGTGCTCCAATGTTCTGTGTGCGGGCATTTTCATCTGACCCTTCCTTCTGGGGTCAATTGGAGGTCAAAGTTCAACGAAACTGAGAATCTCAGTTTTTACACTTACCAGCAACAATGCCTATCAAACCAAGCTGAATCGTTAGTAAATAAGATACAGACATAGGCCCTATGGCAGACTTTCACCAGAATGTATAGTACCATGATGGCATCAAGTGTGACGTAATCATGACGTCATCAGGTGTCAAATTACAAAAATTCAAAGGTTATTATTTCCAAAATTCATATCTCAAAAATCGTAATAGATACTTGAACAATTCTTTCACAGCATGATAGGTCGCAATGAACTGAACAAATCATACAATGGCATGACCCCTGTGTGACCCAAACCTCCGGTCCAAACCGGAAGAGGTTCGAAAATGTACACTTGTTTAGCACTTTGAATGCAAATAGAGCCCAAGTGGTAGGGAATTTAACCATAGTTCTACGGAACGAAATGTTCCCTCACATGTGGACTTTATGACTACATATATACCACTGATGACATCATCACGTGCACGGTGGTTACGTACTGTGGATAAATTATTTTTTGGGTCCCTTGATAATTAAGTTAACTCGGTCGTTGGAGGGCGCTATGCCAAGCCTCCACTAATCTGACGATTTGCGCCCATATATAGTGCTCGACCTATAATAATAGAACTTGTATCTAGGCGGCCTGTCTCGGGTCAGAGGTCATAATGTATCTTTTTAGGGAGGATGTCTGGGCCACACGGCCGATGATATACACGTAGGTACGTGCCCGTGTAGTGAATAAGTCAGACAGACGAGACATAATAAGCAGGGCTTGATTTACAACCGAGAAAATTGGACTTTTGAAGATGTAAAACTGCTAGTTTCCGTGGCATCATCGCCAGGAAAGTTGAATGAACACTTGATAGCACAAGGACATTTACTTTTGGTGACTTAGCTGTTGTATCTTGGGTGTAATTATGTACGGCTAGCCTTAGTCGGCGGACCTGAGTAAATATGTCTTCTCCCCGAAAACTGTGAATGTAACATGCTGGAAATCGTTGCTGTGTTGGAAATAAAATGGACATGGTGGACCGCAACTCAAGTTGACTGGAGCGTCAGTTTATTCTAGATGCAATTGAACCCCAACTCTCCACACGGCGATATACTACAGTAATAATGATCTCAAATGACAACATCTTTAGAACTGTTATATTGAAAATATTCTTTCACCACATATACATGTCAAAACTTGTTCTTCTGTAGATACTTGAACAATCTGTGCACACAATAGTAACGTTATGATGAGATTGACAATTATGACGTCATCAGATACACAATTTTAGCGTTGAATAGTCAGAGTCATGTCTTGAGAATTCCAATACTTTTTCAACATCAAACAACTCCAGTTTTCAAACAATCTCAAACCTGTGTCGTCATCATCATTTCAATGTTTATGTCACCCGATCACCTTGCGTTTGTAAAAAACACAAACGCGAAGCTCTAGTTTTCAACTTTACTTATATAACATATTAGTCTATAGTGGTTTCTTTAAAAGTGTTATTTTTTACAGCTTATACTTTGGGGTTTTCTTGTCAGAAGTACGATACTTGAGTGACTTTCATTGAATTTGAAACAACATAGCTTATTTCCCTCTACTTTTTAGTTGTAAAACCATTTTGAATTTATGTTCTCCCTGCATTTACACTTGAAATTCTGGACTTTACTTTGACTCTTGTGTAGTTTTTGGCTTTCTTGACATAATTTCCTTTTCTGTACTTTTAAAAACGTGCTTTTTAATTGGCATTTCATTGTCCTGACCCATTGAAGGACACATGGTGTGCCTGGCTAAGGATTAGTGGTTTTATTACCTCCTGAATATTCATACGTTCCTAGGTCTCTTGTTTAGTTTATTGCACCCTCCCTGGCTCCAATGTATAATGTATTTTCCATTTAATTAATTATTTGCTTATTTGGTTTTGTTTGTTTACAGGTTCCCTGATTTTGCCTCTAGGTTTTTACTTTACACTGTGTTGGTGCATTTCAAGTTTAAGAATTTAGTTTAGTTATTAAGTTTAGTTGATTATTTGGTCCGTTTCATTTTGGTGTCATTATTCATTAAACCTTTCTTTAAAAACAGTTCCCGACTTGGTCATTAGGTCCCCGGTGTCATTTTATTCAGTTTTATTGAGTTGTGTCATTTTTCACGGTTACACAATCATTTGTCAAATTTGCAGGACAAGTGTGGAATGTAGTTTGGTTCTAACAAGAAACATTTTAAGTTCCTCGGGAAATTCCTTGACTTCCAAATTAGCGAGTATCCTTGGCACAAGATAGACATCGAGAAGTGGCTGACAAGGCGCTTGTATGCCCGGCAGTGACTCTGCCGGTTTTGGGCGAAAATTTCTTAATTTTCCAGGACAATTGTGGACTATAGTTTGGTTTTATCCGGCAAAATTTGAAGTTCATCGGGAAATTCCCCGACTTCCAAATTAGCGAGTATCCCGGCCACAAGAAGTGGCTGACTGTGGGAAAACAGCTTGTACTTTGTAGACAGGCAGGATAGTTTTAGCTAAACTCGTAAGTAACAGACAGACTTCAAATTTTGCCTGCTTAAACAGAACTATCTCGCAAACCTGTACTGCCAATTTGAACAGTTTCCCGTTGAAACCGACCGAGTTATTTGAAAATGTAGCTGAAACTCCCTACCGGCACACTAAAAGTTCGCACAAGCAGACGCCGTTATGTGCAAAACGAATGGAGAAACGCGTTGCCATGCAAGTAGCGTGAACCGTTTTCAAAGAAGTGAGCGCGTCCGCGCGGAAATTTACGTCACACTCTGCTATCGAATAAGGCTGGATCCGAATTAGTGGCTTTGGCTGTGGCTATGGCTGTTGCCATGCTGTTGCTATGGGCGGACAATGAAAGTCCTTAGAAACAGCATATCAACAGCCGCAGCCGCAGTCACAGCCAAAGCCACTCATTCGGATCCAGCCTAAGATAATATATAATGAACAAATTACCAAGATTAGAGAAAAACAAGTCTACGGATGAAACTGACCCGCGACGTCAAGGTTCCAATTCGACCAAAGCATTCATTAAATAAATAAAGAGGTCAAGCGCCCCTTATATTTATCTGTCACGGCAAAATTAGGAATGCTCCTTGATTTTACCGTTTGCCACAACAGGTCACTTTCTCTATAAAAATTGGCAAAATATGGGCATAACTTTACTTACGGGTTCTTTATTCTTGTGAAGGTGTGATGTCCCAAATTACTGCAGATCTTAAAAGATCTGCTTGGTTTTACCTGCATAAATCGATGCAAAAAGTGTAAACTGAAAATAGTACATTTTCAGTAGGGTGTATATCATTTGCAGATAAAACGAAGAAATTTTGTTCGTATACATTGAACAAAGATTTTAAGGAAATTACCTCGTGGAATCAACACATAATGTAATTTTAAGATATACTTCCCACTTGCACGTTTGTCGCAAGTGTTGCTTTTCTGTAGAAAAATCACGTTTACTTCCTCAAAAATTGCCTTCAGTTAGTGCACAAGATAACCATTCACGCGCGCGCGGAGCGCCCTCTGTTGTCGCGCTTACGCACAGACCGCTCGCCACGTCATTTTGTGCATCACTTTATGCAGTAATTTTATCATTTATTTATCTCAGAAATGCAACATTTGCGACGGAGGTTTCAGTGGGAAGTATATCTTAGAATTGAATAAGCTATCGATTCCAACATATAAATTTACCCAAATCCGTGTTCAATGTATATGAAAAAAATACCAAAACGGATTCCAGGAAGCAGCAGCATAACTAAATGTTGATGAACTGCCTTGCAGCAATTTCAACCACATAGATGCAGCAATACTTCAGAAAATCAGAAAAATCCTTGCATGGTTTTTGTGTTGCATGTTTTTTGTTAAACAGCTTCAGTTAAATAAAAAAAGGAAATAATTGAGTATTGATCAAAGCTTCAGACCTCGTGTGCAAAAACACACGAGAGAGGCTGAAAATTGTCGGTGTTTCCTTCACTCATTTTCCCCCATCAAATATGCACTTACCGATGCTTGATGAGTCATTAAAAAAATTTAAAAAAAATCTTATCAACTTCTTGACTCTTACCTGTCGGGATGTTGATCATGCATTATTACCAGGGCTGACGCAAAGGCGGGAAACTGAAACTAGGAATCCAACGTAAAAGTGTTGTAGTGTTCAGCATAAGCACATTTTGACGATCGTTGCTTCTGTTTTTGCTCGCAACGCTCCAAAAATCCTTGGCGAACGAGATTCTCCATTCAGGTAGAATTACTGGCAAATATCGCATCCATGCACAACCCAAATACAACACAGCAATAAAGGTAGGCCAACACAAGTCGGCAGCTACACGAGCCTGACAAAATGGCGAGCCAAAACGACACACATCTCCGTTGCAGTTTTGTATTCGCGGCTTCTAACGCAACGCACCTACAAAAACACACCACAGCAAACGCTGAACCAAGCCAACAATTTGATCCGTCCTAGACATTCCTCTTTTGCATAAAGGGCTTCAGTTGCTATAAAACGGTTGTAGTTGAGAACAAGGGGACACGCCCTATCGGTTTTGCATCCTCTTTCCTACCAGAAACTGTAGTATAGACCACGTGTGCTGAACGGTGATGTGTTTATACAGAAACCAGGCTGCTTACCTGCCTAAATTGAAATGTTGCGCACCTCGCAAACAAAAAAATGTATCTTTGACAGATTATCTTTCATACTGCTCACATCTCAAACATTACACGCATTGTGTACAAAATTGCTGCGCTATAGTACAAGTTAACTTTTAGTTTGGAATATTGTGTAATTTCCAGTAGCAGCGCAAAACCTGAATATAAATAACATTACTAAAACAAATTGCGCGGATCAATTGCGATGTGTCCGCCTGTCCTAAACGAGCTGACATAAACAATCGGACGGGCAAACCCCTTCCTGGTGGAAAAAACCCCTCCTGTACTTTGTAGGCCTACATGCAAAGTAAAAAAATGCGTTCGGTTATTTTGCAATTCGAATTCATGTAGGCTACCTATTTTAAAGATAGTATACATGATTGGTAAACTGTTACAAATAGTTTTATCCCCCTATGTGATTGAAGATATCCATAATTAAAACCAACCTGAGCAAAAACCAGCTCCGTATACTTCGTCTAACGTTTGAGAAAATAGTAAAAAAAGGGGTTTGCAGTAATTTCGCCCCACAACCACTTCGCCCTGAACCACGGCGAAGTGTTTTTGGGGCGAAGAGTTTTTGGGGCGAAGTGTTTTTGGGGCGAGGTATTGTTTAGACGAAGTGGTTTGGGGCGAAATGGCACTTGGGCGAAATGGTTTTGGGGCGAATTGAATTTACTTCTCGCGGGGCAACAAATAATTGTTTTGCTCATTTCTCAAAAACTATAGCACTTCAGACAAAACCATTTTAGAGGAAGATTTCTGCCGTCATCACATTTATGTCGTGTAAGTTATGTGTAAATCTGTGAACATTTCTGATTCTTCGAGATACCAATCGTGTATAGGCCCTACTGCCTTTAAAGTGCGATGATCATCTTGATTTTAGTACAGTATATGGAGCATGTTGGCATATTTTGTGTCACCACGGAGCTGTGTCGCATCCAAAGTCAGTAATTGTAATCGTTGCGGAAGACGGAACTCACCACAGTATCAAAGATAAACTGGTAGAATGTCGATTCTTGAACTATTTTTGGAAAATGAGTAAAAACATTGCCGAGTTGGCGTCCGCCTCATATGTTTACGCAGACGTAGCCGGGCAATTTTGTTATCCAATCCCATACGCATTGAGAACGTCGATGTATACATGCAACTAGAAAAAAATAAAGTTTACGCTTACTTGGGTTTTGTTTCTGCATTTTGTCTTTTTGGTTCCACACTTGCAAACACTCGTACATTCCTGTGATGCGCTCTTGCAGGGGCAAGCTCCCCGACAGTGACAGGTGTTTCTGCAAACGCAACTCACCGGCTCGCCAGTATAAGCCAGCTCAGGCTCAGATTGCATATAAGACGCCTTTATGCACCTATTAATCGTTCCCTCACCACTCCTCTCCTCCCCCCGCGCTGCCCCGCCCCCTAGGTGGGGTTTGGTAACTTTTTTTCATGCCCCAGGGTGGGGCATTGGACCCTTGTTATGTGCATTTGTATACAAGACGCACACGTTTTTCACCCGAGGGTAGTGATTTTTGTCACCTAAATGTTGCCCCAGGGGTGGGGATTTTGTCAGGCAAAAAGTGAAAATCCCCACCTCTTAGGTGGGTTAGCCTGGGGGAGGGGAGAGGGGGACGGGTCACAATAAACTTTATCGACGTTCTCAATGCATTATGGGATTGGATGACAAAATTGCCCGGCCAAATGTGCATTAACCTATAAACTCATTTTCACAAAAACTAAAAAGAGTTCAAGAATCAACCTCCCACCACTTTATCTTTGACACATATCAAACATTCTGACAAACAAGTCCCGAAACAGAAATGTTGCAATGGCGATATATACTTCTTTTTACCTTGACCAAATTTCGAACCTATATAGGCACAGACCCCATATGACCGCAGTGCCATTTTGCGTTCAAGTTTGCGTTTTGATGTGCAATTTCAACGCTTTGCAACGTTCGCCAATAATTCTAGTACATGTACGAATTGTGCGCGCAATGCCACCTGAACGAGTTGGTTGGTCATATTTTTATCCAGCACGATCCAAAGAATGGCATAACGTTTGATTCGCTTGACTGATTTTGATGCAATCAAGATTATTTTTCATGCAAGAAAAACTATTCCCTATTATATCAGGATCTGCGGAAAACAGGTTGCCTGGATCTGGACATTTTTGGGGACTAATTAAGTGGCTTCCCGGAGTGAGTTCCTTTTTTGGGTGTAGTGGTCAGCTTTAATCATGGCCGGCTGCGTTCAAAACATGCAGACGTTTGTTAACGTTGGTGCCAACGTTTTGCTCAATGTGGAACGGATTGCTTCTAGTTGGCAAAATGGCCAAAATACATTGTCACGATGGCAGTGCCCACAGTCCCAGCGATCGCAGTGACGATGTAACGTGCCTCTCCGCTGCTTACCAAATTTGTGAGGAAATGCGACACGTTGCTATTCATTGTACAGGGAGAAAACCACGAAAGGTGCAATTAATTTGCTATTTTCCGAACTGCAAACCATAGTCCGTCATCTTTCATGTCGCGCACGCCATTTTGAAATGGCTCGCGAACACAGCGAACAATCCAAAAGTTTGTTGGCCAACGTTGGCGAACGTTGGTAGCGCACGATTCGTTCCACTCGAAATTGTTGGCCAACGTTTTCAAACGTTCGCGTATATGCGGAACGCAGCCCAGGTTTCGAAGCAGACTTGAAAGCGATTCCAGAGCGATCAAGCGATCACAGTAACAGTCAAAAAGTAAAAAGGTGTTCTGTATTCAACAACCTTTTTGTTTGTCAATAAACCTCCTGTTTAAAATCCCTTGAGGATGTTTATGGAGGATTTTCCATCAAGTAATCATCAAGGAATTTTCCGTGTGCAATAAAAAATAAATAAATAAATAAATAGGCCTAGTACAGTATATTAATTAGTGAAACAAATTATGACCACGCGTGTGCAGGGCGCTGAGCTCGAATGCACCGAGCTGCACCCACCGTGCGATCCGAAAATTTCCGAACTCACACTCCGAACTCACTCTCACGACTGTGGCCTGCCCAACTTATGTGTCCGACCCAGTTTGGGTCGTTTCACGTCGGACTCAGTTCGGCCGCAAAGGTCATTTTTCTGCACCAGAATCAACCAACGAAGCCGTCGCGTCGATAACGGAAGCTGTTCACTGGACCATGATTGGACCATGGACGAACCAGTGATGAAGCCGCGAAAATAGGCACCTGTACGTTCCAAGGCAAAGGTAAGACAAATGTGTAACCATGCGTGTCCTCAATGAACAAAGACCACAGCCACAAGATCTGAACTTACTGAAGACCATGGGTTGCTATTCAGTAAGCCGTCTATTGACAAAACAATCTGCATACCAATTTTGTAAAGCTGTTTAAAGGAGCGTGTTCATAAAATTTGCAATTACCAATTTAGATGTGAAAGCAAAAAGGGATTTTTGTTTCGTATACATTGAACAAAGATTTTAATGAAATTACCTCCTGGAATCAACAGATAATGTAATTTTAAGATATAGGCCTAATTCCCACATGCACTTTTGTCGCAAATGCCAGCAAACAATAAAACGTTTTAAAAACGTGTAAAAACTTTTTCAAAAGTGTCTTATGTTTTCTAAACGTTGGCAAAAATGTTTTTGGACGTTATTTTGTGGACACTTTTACGTGTTTCGGACGTCACAGGAAAAAAAAGTACCGTCTGAAATGTTTTATATACGTTTAAAAACGTTTTTGAAGACGAAAACGTAAGAGACCAATATAAAACGTACGTGCGTTTGTTTATGTTTGAAGAATTCCAGGACAAAACGTTTTACAAACGTCCGAACATAACGTGTTATGTCAGTACCCCATCTAACGTCCTTAAAACGTGTTTTGGACGTCATAGAAAAAACGTACCGTCGTGAAACGTTTCATGCACGTTAATAAAACGTTGCTGAAGATAAAAACGTAAGTAACCTATATAAAACCTACACGTAAATTCAATTTGTTTTCAGTAGTCCTAGGAAAAACGTTTTACAAACGTCCAAATAAAACGTTTTTGTCGGTACCTTTTCTAACGTCCTAAAAACGTGCCATGAGAAAATGTACCATTTTGGAACGTTTCATACACGTTAATAAAACGTTTTATTAGACAAAAACCTAAATCACCTTTATAAAACTTTTCCAATACGTTTTGTGAACGTTTGCTGTAGAAAAATAACATTGGAGGGTGGGTGGGAGGGAGGGTGGGGGTGCGGGTGGGCGACTGGGGATAGACAGTAAGGTTAGCAGCTCTCACGTACTGTCAAAATACAAAACAATTCAAGTTGAATACAGGGTATTTGGTACCACTGTGCAGCAGTGGGTGATTTTGTTTTGGGTGAAATTTGCCAAGCAAGATTTTGGGTTACAATGATAGTACACTGCTCCAGATCTCTAAAGACTTCACAAGCACAGACAATGTTAGTCCAGTTCTCGGTAGTAACTTTCCTGCAGGATGGAATGGCATTATGTACACAAAATAACCGGTCAAGTGTTGAAGCATAAAAGTCAACTCGCAAACTTAGAAGAATCTCTTTACTGTTGCATGCGGTGCAACATTCTTAGAGTTTCTACCAATTATGTCTCGTGGGACGTACAGCTAGTAATAAGCGGAGTGCAAATTTGTTCATCTTTATCATTATTTATTTACTTGTATTATAGAAACAAGTCTGAGCAACAAATTTAGTACAAGTCAAGAGTGGATTCCTTGCTATAAAAAAATGAAGCTTCTCCACTAAACACACGAAATAACCAAAATAATAATTAAATAAATATTAAAATTACACTTTCGTTATTGGGTTGTGTTGGTCTTATTTCGCACAACCTCTCTGTTACAACTTTATATAAATAAATATATTAATAATCTTATTTTAAATCAACCTTTCTCGTTTTATCCGACACAATTTGACCGTCTTGGCAAATTACAAAATATACATCGTCTTTGCGACTGAAAATAGTTCTGCTAATTTCAAACTGAGAAAATTATCCCTGCTGCGGATAACCGCGAGAACCAACCGTGATAGTAGCCGGCTAGGAAAACTCGAAAAACTTAGAGAAAATTGAGAACGTAGTTTGGCTCCAGGCTTGCTATCTCTTGCCAACCAATTGGATTCTCCCAAAGTGGATCGTACCAAGATAAATTACGAAAACAAATAGTTTTATTAAAATTAATAAAATTACACATCTGCTGGGTGGAGCGAGCCAACGTGATGGTCCCGCCACACCCAGGTCGCCCTCAAAATACGCAGCTAACATTTTTGTTTACGTACCATGGAGAAACTAAATGCTAATTCCCGCAGGCAATCAACCGCACGTTTTTTTTTTTTTTAGGTCTGGCAGACAACAGAAGAGTGCAAATTTCGATTTGGATATTAATTTAAAAAAATAAAAACAAAATATAATTGTTAAACATTGTTGAATTTAGAAACCTTTTTGGTATAAAAATATACCCAAATAAAACTGCACCTTATTTTGTGTCTGCCTTACTTTAAAAAAAACTAATTATATGTAGACTTAAAATTGAGTACATCACGGAGTGATTCCTTGTTCAACATCAATGTAATTTTTTTAAAAATCCTGGCCGAATCCCGAGATCAGTCGCGAAAACCACCAGAGAGAGCCTCGCTTTGTGAATACGGGGCGGCCGGTTACCCGCACTCACTACCGACCGAGTACAGGGCAGATCCCTGCACATTGCGGACCGAGTACGGGGCGGTTCCCCGCACTTCGCGATAACTAAGCACGAGGCGGTTCCCCACACTTCGCGAGCGAATAAATAATAAGAACTAACTAATAGAACCCTACACGACTACGCGACGAGGCTAGCGACGACCGGATACCACCAGAGAGCCTCGCTCTGTGAGTACGGGGCGGCCGGTTACCCGCACTCACTACCGACCGAGTACAGGGCAGATCCCTGCACATTGCGGACCGAGTACGGGGCGGTTCCCCGCACTTCGCGATAACTAAGCACGAGGCAGTTCCCCACACTTCGCGAGCGAATAAATAATAAGAAATAACCAATAAAACCCTACACGACTACGCGACGAGGCTGATTACCGAAAATCAAGACTGGGCCAAGAACAGTTCAAAACTGGCTTAAGTTATGTATTGCACTCCGTGATTTCCCCATGTTATATAAACAAATTAGCTTTTTTAAGTGTTGGAATTAAAACATTTCAAATTGATCTGAAAGTTATTTTGCATTACATTGTTCATTTGTGTTTAACTTTGCGTAAATTTAGTTACCTATCTGCAACCTCGGATTATTCTTTTAAACTTTGTTTATTAACACGCTAAGTGAAAATTAAAATTAGCTTTTTGAAAGTGATAAGGTTTCTTGTTATCAGGGGCGGATCCTTTTCCAAAAAAAAATTAAAACACCTTTCCTGCTTAAAGTGGTTAAATATTTTCTCAGATCGCACCACAGAGCATCTAAAATCCAGAATCTATCTAGAATCCGTTAAAGGCTTCGGGCTCGCTATTTCATTGTCAGCATTTCATGCTTAAACATTTCATGCACCCCCGCCCCTTTTCAAAATCCTGGATCCGCCCCTGGTTATAGCCAATGTTGAATGGTTTTAAAACTCTTAATAAAATAAACAGCCTGATTAGGCCTAGCGTTAATTAATGCATTGAAATCTGCACACTCTTTGCAAAATCCATACTGGAAAATGACGTTTTCTTCGTATGTTGCTCTGACAGAGATGCCAACATTGCAATTTGAAAAAGAGTAATTTGCCACAGGGCACTCACTTTGGATTCGGAATTTTATAACTTAAAACCAAGCCCTATTTAAACCCCACATTTGAAGCTATGCATTCTAGAATTATGTCACAATACCGATTGTCATTGGGCGCAATAATTGTACAAACGTCTAAATCATGTTGGCATCTCTGCTCCGACATTTAGTATCAACATAAATTACAACCTACAATTATGTTGTTGCTCTTGCATGCACTCGTCTTGGCACCAGTTCTGGCATATATCCTTGGCAACTAGCAGTCTTGGAAATGCGTTTTGAAACGGGCAACTGGTGAAAGCTGAAACATTTTCAACAAAGCAGGACAGATTAATGTTAATTACTTGACAGGAATGCAATATCAACATTAAATGTAACAACATAACTTGGGATATTACGTTTGTTACTTTAGCCAGTTGCGCTCCATGCAACACCGAGAGACAAATTGGGTTCATAGGTGAAAACTTCAGTATACTACTGTGCCTTATAGCTCAGCTGGTAGAGTGTCTGCCCAGCAAGTCAGAAGTCTCGGGTTCGAATCCCAGGCCCATGTGATTTTTCGCTCATCCCAAGTAAGTTTGCTTGATAGTGTAAATGCATGAACGTGTTAAGTCATACAAAGCAAGGTCCTTAAAGTGTTTTGAACTCATTACGTGTATATTTTCTTTAAAAATTGGGAGAAAATGCACTTAAAGTTGCACTGCCCGTGTTTGGGCCGATTTGGGCGTACAATTTTTTTTAAAAGTTAAATAGGTATTTTTCTAGAATAGAAAAAGTTATCAGCTTTCATTTGGTACCAAGAACGTAAAAATCCGTCAAGGATTAATGCCAGTCGATTAAAAACAAGAAATGATTAAAAGGCTGGCAGGTCAATTAATCGACAGGGTTATGACGTAAATGTACATGGGCGCGTACATGTGTACATTGTACACATACTATGTACATATGAGCGTACGCGCCCATGTACAACATGTGAAGCACGTTTCAAGAAAAAGGCTTGTATCTCCAATTCCCGACGTGGGAAATTTAAGTTTTTGATATTTTTCGTTACAAAGACACGTAAGCTTTCTAAATTCATTCGCTTGTGTAAATTAATTTTTTTAATCCTTTCACCGAAACACGGGCAATGCAACTTTAAGCATTTACGTAGTTAAAATAATTCAAATTACCTTTAAAATAACACTTTCTTCTGCAAGTGTTCATCAGATACTGGAAGCAAGATGATTATTTTCTGCTATGTCTCATTCTTTTGAATTCCAAGGGGTCAGAAACTGTGCTGGGGGAAAAAAAAGAAAAATAAAAGTAATCATTACACAGTATATTCACAATAAAAGTTTGGTTGTAACAAAATTGTTATTTCTCGATCTGGTCTCATTGTTCAACCAACATTTATGAGTCATCAATTTCAGCCAAATGGTTAAGGGGGCCCCCAAGTGCAAACTACAAGACTTAATTTATGTTAAATGATGTAATAGACTGCCAAAGTGAATACGTCATCTTGTGTTGGTTGCCTAGGCAATGCATAGTTCCGAGATTGCCCAGTTAACCCCGCCCCTTAGATATTGTTGCTATGTGCTCACAAGCCATCGCAAAAAAATGGCGAGACTACGTACAAAGCAACGGAACTCGGCATGGAAAGCACAGATTCATTGGAGAAAACTCAAAGGTATTTATGTTTTAGGGTCGACAGTTACCGTATACCACACACTGAGCGAAGGGCTAGTAATGCAGGGATGACATATATTTATAAAAATGCGCTTTCATACCTTTGAACAGCGAATCGCCCGACATTGAAACCAACATTCACATAGTCACTGGCGCATACAACCTGTATGGGCAGAAAATCGCGTGATTGCGTGATGATTGCATCACTTTGACCTATGTGGGCGCCGTCTGCTAGCTCTGTTGTGATTGGTCGGCAGGTTCGGCTTGATTGACAGGTCGGAACTATGCATTGGCTCTAAACTAAAAATCACTAAACCGTGTCCCTGTGCTTTTGCAATGGTACTTTTTTCGACAGCCATGATAGTTTAGAGCCAATTGCTATGGCAACCTTGTCACACTTCAGCTGTCTATTTATATAGACTGTCTGTATATACATTTGTATACTTGTAATATAATTATTTCCCCAAGAACATGCTAAAAATCCACAGAATGCTTGGGCGAGAGTCGAACCCACAACCTCATGCATACTATAGGTAGATATCTTAATTACTCGATCACCGAGCATGCCAGTGCTGAATGGCAATTTTGATGTTCCTATAGCGGGCAACTGTATAGCAAGGATTTAGGTGCAGTTGAATTTAAATTTCTTTTGTGGGGGGGGGGGGGGAGGGGGGGGGGGGGAGGGGGGGGAGGGGGGGAGGGGGAGGGAAATATAATTGGCACTTGATTGCCAATTGGAAGAGTTAATTTGATTGACATCCAACTTACATTGTAGGTTGTCCAGGCATGGTTATTGGGAAACACATACATCAGTCGCTCACCAGTCATCATGGTAGTCCATCCTCCCATGCCGGCTGGCTGACCACACCCCAAAAAGGGAAAACCAAAGCCGTAGCCAAATGGCTGTTGGTCAGGGGCGGGTGTAGAAACCCTTTTTTTGTCAAAGGGTGATTTTTAATCCTACTGGTCCCTAATTAGAGGTCACCCAAGTTAAACTCCAATATCCTAACTTAGTAGACTTGGGATTGGGTAATCCCAGTCTCTTGGAATGGGGCTGTGACACCTCATTGTTTGAGTGAAGGTAGATGAAGATGATCCCCTTCGGCTAAAAGTGATCCACGAATAAAAAAATAAAAGGTTCCCTAGGGTGGTTTTTTTTATGCCCTAAAGGCGGTGCACCACAGTTGACTAAATTAATTGGCCGATGACTTGCAGCAGGGGCGAACCCTTGGGGTAATCCCGCCCAAAATGTCACAGGTACCTGTAGGCCCACAGGCTTCAACACTCCACCAAGGAGAATGTATGCAATTTCATCCCCTGCCCCTCGGATCCGCCCCCGGATGGACATAGGGATATAACAGATCCCGTAGTCCCGATGAGATGATGCCGACGTGGGTACAGGGATATAACTAATCCCATAACCCGATGCGATGCAGGACTTGGGGATATACAGATCCCATCGTCCGCTGCTGATCTCGATGTCTTCTTGCTCAATTTGAGCGGACGCCACCACCACCGACAATCACAACATACAGGAAAGCGCGCGCATTTAGTAACTGCCACCAAGGCTTTGTGATTTACCATGCACCACCCAGGATACCAGGGAGCCAACTATTGTTGATCAAACACAGGGGGTAGAATGCACCAAAGTTACAAAGGGCCCTACGCATTGTTTGCGCCACCCAATAAGGACCCAACCACCATTCCCTCACAGGACAACCGTAAAGAAGAGAAAGAGGCACGAACCCACCCGCCAGGAGTGTGTAGTCGTGGAGAAAAAGGGATCCAATCGAACAAATCCAATCGCACAAATTCCACTGAAAACAGCCAGATCCAGTTCCATTGAATCTCGAGCGATTCTGTTCACCCACCCAACTCAATTTGAGTCTCTGAAAGAGAGGCGCTTGTGTTCAGTGGCCCATCTGGGTCGAGGCGGGAGATACCGAGGAGGTTCACTTTGTTTGCTTCTACATATATCACCACTGCAGAAACTGTAGGACGACTTTGTTTCATTTGCTTTTCATTTATAGTGCAGTTTTTCCCGTATTTGGATGTAAAAAGAATCTCGAGCCACCCGAAATTACGTGCAACTTTTGGAAAATGTTTTCACGGATAATGCTCTCACAGTGTCGGGTTTTTGTTATGGCAAAATTTGCAGGTGTGTGACATAAAACAATGGCTCAGCTCCGCGCGGTTGCTAGTGCCATTTTGAAATTTGTCAATTCTATGCTCAGTTCTCCCGCCTCTGGTTTTATCAGACTTACACTACTCACAATAAGTTAGGGATATCCCTAACATATTGTGACTAGTGTAGGCCTACACTACACTTATCTTACTTACATTACACATCCTCACCGCGTATCCTACTTATTACAATACTACCAATGTACATGTAGACTGCATATGAAAATAACATCTTAATCTTTTTGAACCACTGAAACCAATACCGAGATACACCACTGAACTGATAACTATCCACTAACCATAAAGGGTGAACGTAGTACTTGCTTCTTCGCTTGCCCCAGTCCTGCAGAAAATGACCAAAACAAAAACATTATAAAGTGACTGTGGTGCAAAAGTGCAAGTCTTTAAATGCAACTTACTCAACAAAAAATGGGTCAGCTGTATATGTGCTGTGACAGTCTGTTTGGTTTTGCAAGCACAAACTAACCAGTGAAAATACGAACAGTGTAAGTTCGGAGTAGAATTCTGCCTGGAATTTCCATCATGTTTCCATATTTTAGTGAGTGTGGATCTGCAATTTCTAATTATTTTACCTAGTGGGTGACTTAGGTGGTTGAGCGAAACATTGTCAAAGAGCCTACAGTGTTTAACTTTATAATTTCACATTTAAACCGGTCAAAATTTGAGTAAGAAATTGTGTACATTCTTTTTTAGAAATAGGAGAAAAATTGTTCAGTTGGTGCACTGGCAAGCTCAATAAGCACACTGGTCACAAAATAAGACGAGCGAAATTTTCCTAAAATTGTCCAAATTATGCTTAGTTAGATAATGAGTAACTTTAATGCAAACAATTGAAATTTTTGCGGAATTTTTTTCAGGCAGTAAAGTTTTTTCTGGTATCTGCACACGGCATTTATAGTCTAGTCATATTAACCAAATTGTTCATAAAAAGAAAACCAACTTGATTAAAAACTTACTTCTTTCGGGACACAGCCCCGCAACCCCTCATGGGGGTTACTCCACTAGGACGAAACAGCCAGCGATGTCCCGGGGGGTTGTCTGCAACATGTTCACTGCACAATTTTTGCGCCCATCGCTAGGAGAGGGGGTTAGTACGTGAACATTTTCTTGGCCCTGGCCTCTACTTGCTGCACCAGACTGAAACAGAAATTAATCATTGGAAAATAAGTGAAACTGCTGTATGTAATCCCGATAAATCCATAATCTGTTCAGAAAGGAATGGTAGCTTTTTCATGTTTAATTGCTTAGAACCTGTATTTCTTCGTAATTTAAAGATAGTATACATGAAGTGGTTTATTGGGGCGAAATGGTTTTGGGGCTTATTGATTTTTCATCTCATGAGACGAAAACTAATTGTTTTACTAATTTCTCAGACTATAGCACTTCAGACAAAACCATTTCAGGAGAAGTTTACGGTCATCATGTTTATATTGTGCAAGTTAGGCGTAAATCTGTGAACATTTCTGATTTTCGAGATTACCAATGATGTACACTGCCTTTAATCAAAAATGACTCACTTTAATTTTAAAATGTTAGTCTGTGGCAGGGGTTGTAGTAGAGTCATTTACAACTCCATCACAAGCCTTCACAAGTCCATGGGTCTTCATTCAAGTCACAAGCTATTCAAATGAACTCAAACAAAGGCATTCTTTGCTTCTTGTGCGAGACTTGTCACGGACTTTATTTTATCGTCTTTGGATTTTAATGGTTCTGGACCTGTGATGGACTTGTAGACTCGACTACAACCCTGGTTTGTGTTGTACCCACCCCGAAAAGCAAGACGTTTTTCTTTGATATATGAAATGCTTTGTGGCATTTCATGGTAGTTCCCCCAGGTAGTCCATCCCGGTAGTTCCCCGGCCCAGGTACACTGTAGTCCATCCCGGTAGTTCCCCGGCCCAGGTACACTGTAGTCCATCCCGGTAGTTCCCCGGTCCAGGTAGTTTCATCCCGGTAGTTTCCCGGCCCAGGTAGTTTCATCCCGGTAGTTCCCCGGCCCAGGTAGGTTCATCCCGGTAGTTCCCCGGTCCAGGTAGTCCCCCCAGATAGTCCATCCCGGTAGTTCCCCGGTAGTTCCCCGCACCTCCCCCCCCCCCCCACCATGGTAGTGTCCCATGGTACATGTATAGTCCCCATGGTAGTGTCCCGTGGTAATGTCTCATGGTAGTGTCCCATGGTAGTTGTCCACCTCCAAAGCTCCCCAGTAGTCCATCACTGTAGAACCCCAGTAGTTCCTCCAGTAGCCTCTTGGTAGCTCCTCCAGTAGTCCCCTGGTAGTTCCACCATTTTTGATACTTCTGAAGTGTTTACAATGCTCCATTCCACCACTGTCAAAATGAATATTCCTTCCCCAGAGATCTTACGATGCATGTCTGTTGAAGAAAAATTAGAAATTGTCGTAAAATTTGTATGGCCAGGGTTTCTCATGTCATTCACTTTAGAAGATTGAACTTCCACTCCCTGCATGCAACTACTGTGCCCCAAAGGAAAATGAAATTTGTATACTAAACCACTCTGCACTTGTTAGGTTCTTCAGGAAGGAGCTAGGACTAGCACACTGGGACTTCTCCACATGGGCAGGGAGGGAACAATGGTTATTTTCAACATTTATGGTTACGCGCCCATCCCCAACATAGCCTCTCCCCCCCCCAGTTTAAATTTATTTTGCAACAGTGTTCCCTCCCAAGGGATCATCCAGTTCATATGGCTGAAAAGAATTACAAAAAGACGTCCCAACATATTCAGTTGGGGACAGGTAGGCCCGTGGGGAGGGAAATTTTGAAGACCGAGCTGAAATAAAATCCTAACATCTTACCAATTCCCTCCCCACCGTCCATCTGTAGCTGGTCCTGAAACCAAACAAAAATCGAACTATAATTGTTAAGAGCAGTGCAGGACTAACCCACAAAATTGTGTATACCTCCTCCCTTTTATAACTTTTGAATGTCCCTTTTAAGAGAATGCAGTTTTGTTCTTTTGTTGTTAACATGCATGACCACTTACATTTCCCAGATGAAAGGTGCTCCCCTAATTGAAGTCCAGAGCCTCAAATATTCTTTAGTTATGTCATGTTTTTGGAATTTATAAAAATATTTTTATCTGCAAGAGATATGTGTATTTAAAGGAGCGTGACCAGAGTTTCTGGAAAATATTTTTCGATGTAACTTACCAATATTATCAAGTAACTCCCATACACACCTCCCATGTCCCAAAAACCCGAAAACATTCGCAATTTCCAGTAAAAAATTGAACAAAACTATCGAGTATGCTTTCAGCGGATAAACGTTGATACTGGAAAATTAGTTTACAAATAATCGGTGGATTTTCGACGATATCCTCGGAAATATGCGGCCTAGAAGCGCGGGAGTTTCAGTTTCGTAATCAGAAAAATATAACGGATGTTATGATATAAAAATATCATGACCCATAAGGTAAGTCCCGGGGAGTTATGGGTAAAAACAAGTGATCTGGTCACACTCCTTTAAGTTATATGAATTGTAGTTTATACTGACATCCAAATAATTTCCTCGGCTCACGCCTCGTGCTTCCAACTACTCATGCCTAGTGTGCCTCAAGCAAATTGCTCTACCAACAGAACCATTTATCTGAATACTTTCCCCAAAAAATACCAAGAATTTGGTTTGACCCAAAATTAGTTAAGTAAAATGAGCTTGTGATACTCCACCAATATGCAGCGTTGTTTAACAGCTCATTCAGTTGGTTGGGTAGTAGGAGTTGAGGCTTCCTGGTACTTCTCATGGTAGACATAGCAGGGAGGGAACATGTGCAAAGACTGGTTATATGGAGCAAGCTCGATCAAATGAGTTGGTTGATCGAACTTGCTCTTTGCTTTAACTTAATTTGCAACATTGTTCCCTCCCAAGGGATCATCCAGTTCATATGGCTGAAGAAAAACAAAGCCCTGAACTCGTTCAGTTCTCAACTGAACTAGTTGAGGACTTCATATATATATATATAGACCATATCGAGTAGCCGCCATTTCGTAGGGCAGTTTTTGTTCCTTTGAGGACATGCATGGTTGCACATATCGTGCTTCCATTGTTGAACGGTTTAAGTACTACGTGCTTAAGTGCTATTTGATACAGTCTATAGCTGAACAAAAAAAAAACCGAACTCGTTCAGTTGGTAACTGAACGAGTTGGGGATTTCATATAGAGCGGTTTCACACTGTCACTGGTCACTAAACATCTGTATTTGTCCTCCAGATCGGGAAGAGAATATAACCTCTAGCTTTTTTGCTTGCAGCCACGTGCGTTTTGGCACATGTCTCTTTTGTTCTCTCCCGATCTGGAAAGCCAAACAAGGAAGGGTTTTAGTGACCTGCGACAGTGTGAAACTGCTCTATAGCTGAAAAAAGTCCCGAACTCGTTCAGTTGAGAACTGAACGAGTTGGGGACTTGTCCACTTGGTAGGCTCATGGGGAGGAAAAGTTTGAAGACCAAGATTCCCTCCCCACGCATCCATCTATAGCAGGTCTGAAACAAACAAAAAATCTGATTTTATTCTTGTGAAGAGCAGCACAAGACTAACCCACCAAATTGTGTATACCGTTACAGCCTCCCTTTCACAACTTTTGAATGTCCAATTTCAAAGCGTGCAGTTTTGTTAATGCCCTTCTTAAGTTATGAACTACTTCCCCCTTACACTCCCAGGTACTCTAATGCGAGTCCAGAGCCTTAAAGCCCCATTACATCATTTGCAGTGACCCAAAATTCCCTTTTATTCATACACACTGACCTTACAGGGTCTCATTAGCCACATTTTACAGAACACACAACCGCGAGGTCTTTTCCCCTCTTGCAATCAGACATAAAACCAGCATGCAAGGAAGATTTTGCACACCATGCATTACCATAATGTTGCATTTTTATTATGGACCTGGCAGCAAGCAACCCACAATGGTCTGCTCGTTCAGCTGTGACCCTGTGCAGTATTTTCTACACAAAATAGACTGCCGAAGTGAATACGTCACCTTTTGTTGGTTGCCTAGGCAATTGGATCTAAACTAAAAACCACTCAACCGTGTCCCAGTGCTTTTTCAATGGTACTTTTCCCGACGGCCATGATAGTTTAGATCCAATTGCCATGGCAACGCACGTCACACTTCGGTCGTCTTGTGAAATACATTTAGCTCTTCCCAGCACAGTTCAAGCAAACCCTCCCCTACTTTTGAACATCCCATTTAAGAGCATGAAGATTTTAACCCAACTACTGAAGCCCAATGACTACACCCTGCTCATGCCTTGTATCATCCAACTACTTACTACATTTAGTTTGCTCCCAGCTGCATGCACATGTAATGAACCCCCTCCACCTTCAACTGGTCATGTCTAGCTAGACCCCATCCCAACTGCTCATGCCTAGGAACCCCCTCCCGAATTTATACAAATTTAGGGGTCATCCAAAGTCAAAATTTTAACTGTTCTAAACATTTTAGTATTTTTCAAGACACCTCTCCCTCCCCCGAAATAATACTTAACATTCGCTGTCACTACCGGTACTATCTATGAAATTTGAACAAATAGGGTACATGTAAAGTCCCACACAGCCCTCAACCCCTCTCCGGCTCCCACCCCTTTGTAGAACTGTGAAAATGTTGACAGACTTGAACAGCCTCGTATACTCCCCAAGGAAATGTTATATCTGAATACTCCACATAATGTCAGTGCATAGCTGGTTTGTATCTGGTTGTGTCTCCAATGAGTAGGCAAGACCTCAGTCATCAATGTGCAGTAGTGTTCCCTCAGGAAGAATCGTCAACTGTGAATGGCAGAAAAATAAAAAGAGGATTAGCTTAAGAGCTAAGGTTCTAAAAATAATTGTATTTTCCAAGACACCCCTCCCTCCCTACTTAACATTTGTGTCACTACCATGAAATTTGTAAAGTCCCACACGGCCCTCCCTATGCTTTGTAGAACTATGAAAATGTCGACAGATTTAAACAGCCTCGTGTACTCCACCAGGAAACGTTATATCTGAATACTCCAATATCAGTGCATATATAGCTGGTTTATCTGGTTGTGTAGGCGAGACCTCACCAACATGCAGTAGCTAGTGTTCCCTCAGGAAGAATCGTCAACTGAATGGCAGAAAAAGAAAGAGGATTAACTTAAGAGCAGCACAAAGGTGCAGCCATTTACAGTGAAAGCAATCTGAGCTATACATTCGTAAGATGCCTCCACGAATGTATAAACATTACATTTTACACTGTCAGGGTGCAGTGTTTCCTCTCGTGTTCCTTGGACTAAATCACAGCTTTAAAAGGCCAGTGTATACTTTGCAGTAACCAAACAATATTCAAATAACAAATAAGGAACCTTTTACCTACTTGGGTTTACCCAAAATGTGCTCCTTTGAGTCAACAGTGACTTGTATCCACGACTTGCTGGAACAATGCAGTCACCAACATATGTTGAATCAACAAGTACACTAATCTGTAGAGCACACTATTTATGCAATATATTCTTCAGGTGCAAGCCTTTATAACCAAGACTTGTTCCCACAGTACCAATTGATCTATCTTGGAATCGTATTTGCCAGTGAAAGATACATAAAAGCTGAACTAGATGGGTGGATACGCTAAAAATGTACTTGTGCAGAACAGCACCAGCCAATTTTTCCTTTGGACTATAACATGTTGAAAGAACAAAGGAATGGTGAAACAAAACTATGATATGAGAAAGGCTTGCGAGGATGCATACTGCCCACCTTGCATGTGTATGTGTTCAGCCAGTTGGTGTATGAAGTCGCATGATTGCTTAAAGGCAAGGCAGATGGACCATGGTAGTAAACAATCCCCCACGTTTGTCAGATGCTTGACATTTGTGGATGTACCAAGTGTATTCAGAGTGGCAAAGAAGGAAAGATTAAAGGATGAAAATCAGAGCTCACGATATGACAGATGGATGCAAAGTACCGAGGAAATATGCATTGGAAATTGCTTTCTGTCTCGAGGGGAAACTTGCATAAAGTAGCGTACTCTACGGACACATGTTCCTGGAAAGAGAAAAGAGAAAATGTTTTATTATAGCATTTGTCTTTAAAATTTGCATCCAGCTGCTTCAAAATATGTAATGTTATTCCTGGTTGACTATGTGCATTCACTAAAGTCTGGCCTACATCATGTTTTTGCCAAGTGTTTATAACTTAAATACCCATTGTTGGATTTTTGTGATTTCATCATTAAGAAGCTGTTAACTTTTGAAGTGAGAATTATTAACTGCATTTATCAACCTGAAGCACATTGCTAAAACAAAACAGTGCAATTTATCAGACTACTTTTGAATCTTAAATTGCCTTAGTCACAACCAGATTGGGGCAGCCGTCTTGCTCATTTCAACTCTAGTTCAAACCTTATCTATAGTCTCATATGTGAATTAAGCCGATTGCCCCCCCAAAAAAGTGCTTCCCCAATTAGTTTTATAAGTTGTGGTCGTCTGAAAGAAAGAAAAAATATGGTCGGCACCAAACAATTGTCATGTCTGCCGACATAACACCGAGTGTTTCGGCAAAATGTTCAATATTTCCATGATGATCACTTCTTGGTGGCCACAATAAGAATGTGTTGACCAATTACCAATTTGAAAACATCCCTAATTTATAAAATAACCCCTAACTGCTCATGACCCGTGTGCCTCGACTATGCTACAGTATGCAACATTTTATTTGCATATACTCCACATTTCTGGTTGAGTGCATCTTCTCAGACATGCAGGCAGAAGAGTCATCAATATGCAGTACGGTTCATTTTTGAAGATCATCAACTGTAAATTAAAGAAAAATAAAATGGGAACAGTCGTTACAGTAGCACATGGATTAATTTTTATCGATTTATTTATTAATTTTGTGTTTTAACTTTTTTACATAGCACCATCCCATTTTGTTTTTGAAGGCGTCATTTGAAGGCTTTGCATTTCAGATATAAGAAGCCTCCACAACTGTTTTTGTATTAGTTTTTGGATGCTGTACTTCTTTGGGGTGTCTTGCACTGTTTATGTCCCTTGGACAACAAATTTCTTTAAGGAATTATTGCGTCGGTCAAAATGATAATTTTTTTCTCCCAATTTTCTGACTATGGTTTGTGGTTACAGCATCATTTTTATTACGTCTATTTATCATATCTGACAATTGTTTTGTCCAACAGCAAAAGCAAGGTTTGCAAATATTCTGGTAGTTAACACCTGGAAACGTCTCGGAGCTTGAAAGGTCTTATCGTTGTATTTCGAAATTGTGTTTGTAAATAAGTCTGTTTTCAATACTGGAGAGACTTTTCACCAGGATCATAACTCTATGCAATGCCAGTTATCTTCTCTCAAGATAGTAAGATAACTTGAACAAATAGTGTAACAACATACCTTGCTGAAAACCCTGTGTACAAATTTCCAATATACCGTATGCAACATATAGGACACATACTTTGACATTTTTTGGTGTCCTTGTTACATACGGTATATTGGAAATTTGCACACGGGGCAAGGTATGTTGTGACACTATTCATTGCAGTTCTTCAGCTGAAGTTATCTCCTTGGATCTATCTTAATATATTTCTTTTGTTTCGAGAGAAGATGGATGACATTGTACAGAGATATAATCCTGGAGGAAATGGTCTCTCCAGTATTGAAAACAGACACAAATAAATAAAAGCTTCCAGAGAATGCTTTGTCATGCATCTGCTCACCTGGTATCACAGTTGATTTTAACATGTCAGCGAAGACTGCAAAGATCAATTGGTAGGTGAAATCGACGTGTATCTGTAGAAACATCCATTCATAGCCAACTTGGGGCCGTAGCGCCCTCCATCGTCCTCTGTCCAGGCTCCTACCTGTACCTCCATGATGCAACTATCAATTAATATTAACAACAGCACTCACACCATATCTTGCATGATGAGCACCGAACTCGCATTAATGAACAGATTCTCCAGTTCAGTGCCAGTCATAACTTTCTAGAGTAATTGTGAACATTTTAAACTGTCATCAGCAACTACTGGGGTTCGGAAACTGGTTCGTTTCATTCATCTATTTGAAGCCGTTCGATGATCAGTGGCTTGAAATTTATAACAGTTTGAAATTCTTTAAAACTGAGCTGAAAGCTTGAAGCTAATTAATTGGCGAGGAAAAAGGTTATTTTATAAAACGGAGGTTACGAGTACTTGATAAAGTTGCTTTTTTTCTTATCTTTATTGCCGACTTTATATTAGAGAGAAAAATTAAAAATTAGACCGTGTTCGTCAACCGGAAAAAATGAAAAACGGGGTGATGACGTCTTAATATGCATTGACCCCGCACGTCATAGCGAGGAGACGGTCACTATTTTGCAAAGCAAGTCGCATGTTTTCCGCATAGCATAAACCACCAGTCGTTATTTTTCTGTAAAAACGTTATCAAAGTTGTCGGTGTATTTTCGCAGTGGTTACACTCAGTGTTTGCTGCGAGGAGCTAGGTACACGACCACAGTCAGCGAAGCAGCTCTCTGTGTATCCTGTGTGTCTCCTCGCCATGACGTCACACACATAGCTCAAATTGGTTGACGTGACCTTTCGTTTTCTTTCATGTGATAAGAGTCTCGGGGAAAAAAACTGAATTTTTCAGGATAATTCTGAATAAAATTTTCTTAGTACACAAATGACTATATAAAGAAAGGTATAGTGTTGAAAACCATGAAAGCGAAGGGATAATAATTGTAGGTTGAATTCCATATCCGAAGGATTTGTCTTAATTAAATTCAAAGCATCGTTAAATCAAATTTTAATATTGGTTCTTAAAAACCGCACTGTTCACAATTAATACCGTTTGACACTATGAACATCTAACAATGGAAATTGGGCACACACCATTGTTACTAACAATGGGGTTACAATGAACATGTACATGTTTTTGCTCATAGTGTGAGCAACCCGTTTCTAACAATTTTTTACACCGCCTTTCGAAATCCAATTTCGAACCATTATAATTTTCAACCGCCGTTCGAAATCCCGTTTCGAACCATTTACACCGCCATTCGAAACCCCATTTCGAACTATTTACACTGCCGTTCGAAACCCCATTTCGAACCATTTCAATTTTCAACCGCGGTTCGAAACCCCGTTTCAAACCATTTAAATTTTCAACCGCCGTTCGAAACCCCGTTTCAAACCATTTCAATTTTCAACCGCCGTTCGAAACTCCCGTTTCAAACCATTTCAATTTTCAACCGCCGTTCGAAACCCCGTTTCAAACCATTTAAATTGTCAACCGCCGTTCGAAACCCCGTTTCAAACCATTTCAATTTTCAACCGCCGTTCGAAACCCCGTTTCGAACCATTTCAATTTTCAACCGCTGTTCGAAACCCCGTTTCAAACCATTTAAATTGTCAACCGCCGTTCGAAACCCCGTTTCAAACCATTTCAATTTTCAACCGCTGTTCGAAACCCCGTTTCGAACCATTTCAATTTTCAACCGCTGTTCGAAACCCCGTTTCAAACCATTTCAATTTTCAACCGCCGTTCGAAACCCCGTTTCAAACCATTTCAATTTTCAACCGCCGTTCGAAACCCCGTTTCGAACCATTTCAATTTTCAACCGCTGTTCGAAACCCCGTTTCGAACCATTTCAATTTTCAACCGCTGTTCGAAACCCCGTTTCAAAACATTTTAATTTTCAACCGCCGTTCGAAACCCCGTTTCAAACCATTTCAATTTTGAACCGCCGTTCCAAACCCCGTTTCGAACCATTTACACCGCCATTCGAAACACCATTTCGAACCATTTACACCGCCATTCGAAACCGGTTAACCCCGTTTCGAACCCCATTCTAAACCCCGTTTCGAACCATTTTAACCATTCGAAACCCCGTTTCGAACCATTTCAATTTTAAACCGCCATTCGAAACCCCTTTTCGAACCATTTAACACCGCCATTCAAAACACCGTTTCGAACCATTTCAACCGCTGATCGAAACCTTTTTCGTACTATTACACCACCATTTATAACCAAACAAGAACATTTAAAACACCCGTTCAATGGTCAACTACTCAATTTTTCCCTACAACATTGGCATAAGTGATTTCCTTTACAAAAACGGTTTACCGGTACACAGAATGTTTTCAAATACATGTAAGCGACATGTATATAGGCCTACCCAAGTTCTGTCCGTTTCTGTAGCCTATTATACTGCAAATACCTCCATGGTATGAATTCCGTTCACTGGTCGCCCACTGAGGTGCAGAAACAAGTTTATTTTCAAGGAAATTGTAATGTTGAATGTTTTTCACTCTTAAAATCACTTCCCCTTACAAAATCTTACGTAGAACAAGCAATGCGAGGACGTGTGCTATCTCGTTCACCGCCGACATCAAAAATGGTGGCCGCTTACGCTCAACATGTGTTGCGAGACAGATTTGAAAGGGCGCGCATTCCAATACCCGCGCAGTAATACAACTAGACTGGTTCCCGTCCACATATTCCACACAGGAGAATATAAGGACAGGTAAAGGGCGCCTCATCTTGATCTGTAATTGGTCGTCTTTGCGCGTGCACACTGTGTTTTTTATATTTAAAAATTGGCCAAGCCCTTTGCTTTAGGCAATGTACTTTATTAACATAATTGGATATGTTCGACACGCACGGCCAAGTTACAAATGTCAATGCAAAATCTGCGCACTTACTAAAAAAAAAATAATAATAATAACCACGTGACGGGCAGAATTCTGCCCGTCATGGCTGCCCTTTACCGATCTCTATATATTTCGCAATAAGCGAACCAATCTCTAGGGATCGGGAACCAATCTATAATACAACCTCCTCGCAAAACGCTGATTGGCTTGCTGAATTTTCCCTCAAAGCTAGAGTCAATAGAAATATTTCAAATAGCACTGATGTATGCAGCTGAGCTTGCTAAGCCACGCTTTACGCCACGTGTCGTTATATTTGCCAATACGAAATTCCTACAGAACTCCATTAAAATAAGAAATTCCTCAATTCTCACGTGACAACTGATGGCTATACCGCTCTAGCCCTTTTCGATCAAATGCCATGTAGGAGTTCGCCATAACAAGTAGTCCCTCTTTTCGCAAAAAGAAAATGGAATAAAAAAGTTTGTTTTAGTGGTTTCCGAACTTATTAGACTTAGTAAGAGATATAGATACCATGAAAACATATTTACGGGACTCTAATTTTCACAAAAGGTGAACTAAAAAATGCGAGAAATCATCGGGGATTCCCTTCGTATCGGTAGAGTCGGAGTACCACGCTCGCAGCTCGGTATGCGCTATGCAACACAGGCCGTATCGGCACGGCGCTGGACGGATTGAGTGTGCTGCACTGCGAGTCTGTGTACACGGACTCCCCCTCCTATATACATTTTTTTTAAAATGCATATCGTCAGAAATAATGCTTTATTTTCAGTTCCTATTTAAAAGGTTTGAATTGCACAATGTTGTGATATTTTAGAGGATGTTTTGTAAGATGCGCTATTTCAGAAACGGCAGGAATGTGTTGTGAAACTCAACAGTTTTACCAGGGGAGTCCGCACTCACGGACTTGCAGTGCAGCACACTCAATCCGTCCAGCGCCGTGCCGATACGGCGTGTGTTCAAGAGCGGACATAAACCTGTTTGGCTAGCGCAATAATCCGCTGCCCAATCGCCACCAAACTCCGTCTGATAGTTCTTAACCACTTCGCGATGGCATTTTCCAATTTATTTTCCTGGAGCGGGAGACTTTACTAGCAGCATTGGTTATGCAGTATACGTGTATGAATCAGGGACTGGAGACTTGACGACTAGTTTTTATTTCAAGTCGTAAATCAATCTTGTTTCCCAAGTCCAGTCATAAGTCATTTTCTCCAGAGTCAAGACACGGGTCAAAAACCAACAACTGACTTGACCCCAAGCCAACAAAAATAAGAGACCAGCTCTTCCCTGGTCTAATTCATGGGATAATTATGTATAACCGCCCCCAAGACACTCGCACTTAGAACTGCATATGCACATTATGCAGTTCCCCGCCGCATAGCGCATACCGAGCTGCGAGCGTGGTACTCGGACTCTATACCCGAAGGGAATCCCCAAAGATTTCTCGCATTTGCAACATTTCTGTTTCGGGACATGTTTGTCAGAATGTTTGATATGTGTCAAAGATAAAGTGGTGCTGGAATTAAGGTTGATTCTTGAACTATTTTTGGTTTTCGTGAAAATGAGTAAAACAATTGCCGAGTTGGTGTCCGCCTCATAGGTTTATGCACATTTAGCCGGGCAATTTTGTCATCCAATCTCATAATGCATTGAGAACGTCAATAAGGTTTGATATAGGTGCATTACATTGTATTACGACAACGGCAAAAAGTGCACGGCGCACACTGCTAGCTGCACGTGTCAGCAGAGGGTGTACTGTATAAAATAACCTTCCTAGGACAGCAACACTAAATTTCGCCTTTCCCATTGTGAGCAACAGAGTGCGCTATTGTACTTGTTGCTCTCTTTTCTGACGATCCTGCGTCTTTAAGTGTCTAGACGCGCTGTGTGGTTTTCCAGCGGCGCGTCAAAAACAACTCTTGCTATAGGCGCTCGTGCAACAGGCCTGCCAAATCGCTTCGTCACACGTACGAAGGGAGCTATTCACATTATAAATTTACTTCGTCGAATAAAACGATCTCTTCATCAAATGAAGCTGTTTGCTTCATCGAACGAAGCGATTCTAATCATCGTCGAATGAAGAGGCGTGCATTCACATCAGGAAACTCTTCGTCGAATCAGCGTCGAACGAAGCAATTTCTCTAGTGAGAATGGGGTCTATCTCTTGTTAATAGAATGGGGAGCGTATTTTGTGGATGGGTACGTGCTGCATGTCCCACCAGTGATCCTTGGAGTAATCCCAGAGATAAAAGTCAATGATGACACTGTTGATTGTGAGTGCAGAGAGGGAGTAATCCTCTGTCAGCAGGCTTTTTAGTTCCTGACGGATCACTTGTGTCAGAAAGAAAAATCATCAGTCAATCGTAGCCGAGCTCCGTTTTCCCTAAACTCTGAAATTTCTCCGTCATTTCCAAGCGAAAATCTGTCAATTTTGCATGACAAGTGCGGAATGTATACAGTTTGGAGCATGCAAAATTTGAAGTTGGTTGGAAAATTCCTTGATTTCCAAATTTGCCGGCATTTGGGACACACTTTGACCTAATTCCCGTCACAACCTGGGGTGAGTCAACGGCCGTACAAATGTACACCAGCGCAGCGCAGGGTGTCCCAACAGCCACGGTTAGGGGAATAACCACGTAGCCGAGCTCCGTTTTCCCTAAACTCTGAAATTTCTCCGTCATTTCCCAGCGAAAATCTGTCAATTTTGCATGACAAGTGCGGAATTTATACAGTTTGGAGCATGCAAAATTTGAAGTTGGTTGGAAAATTCCTTGATTTCCAAATTTGCCGGCATTTGGGACACACTTTGACCTAATTCCCGTCACAATCTGGGGTGAGTCAACGGCCGTACAAATGTACACCAGCGCGGCGCAGGGTGTCCCAACAGCCACGGTTAGGGGAATAACCACGCAGCCGAGCTCCGTTTTCCCTAAACTCTGAAATTTCTCCGTCATTTCCCAGCGAAAATCTGTCAATTTTGCATGACAAGTGCGGAATATATACAGTTTGGAGCATGCAAAATTTGAAGTTGGTTGGAAAATTCCTTGATTTCCAAATTTGCCGGCATTTTGGACACACTTTGACCTAATTCCCGTCACAATCTGGGGTGAGTCAACGGCCGTACAAATGTACACCAGCGCGGCGCATGCGCAGGGTGTCCCAACAGCCACGGTTAGGGGAATAACCACGCAGCCGAGCTCCGTTTTCCCTCAACTCTGAAATTTCTCCGTCATTTCCCAGCGAAAATCTGTCAATTTTGCATGACAAGTGCGGAATTTATACAGTTTGGAGCATGCAAAATTTGAAGTTGGTTGGAAAATTCCTTGATTTCCAAATTTGCCGGCATTTGGGACACACTTTGACCTAATTCCCGTCACAATCTGGGGTGAGTCAACGGCCGTATAAATGTACACCAGCGCATGCGCAGGGTGTCCCAACAGCCACGGTTAGGGGAATAACCACGCAGCCGAGCTCCGTTTTCCCTAAACTCTGAAATTTCTCCGTAATTTCCCAGCGAAAATCTGTCAATTTTGCACGACAAGTGCGGAATATATACAGTTTGGAGCATGCAAAATTTGAAGTTGGTTGGAAAATTCCTTGATTTCCAAATTTGCCGGCATTTGGGACACACTTTGACCTAATTCCCGTCACAATCTGGGGTGAGTCAACGGCCGTGCAAATGTACACCAGCGCGGCGCAGGGTATCCCAACAGCCACGGTTAGGGGAATAACCACGCAGCCGAGCTCCGTTTTCCCTAAACTCTGAAATTTCTCCGTCATTTCCCAGCGAAAATCTGTCAATTTTGCTTGACAAGTGCGGAATATATACAGTTTGGAGCATGCAAAATTTGAAGTTGGTTGGAAAATTCCTTAATTTCCAAATTTGCCGGCATTTGGGACACACTTTGACCTAATTCCCGTCACAATCTGGGGTGAGTCAACGGCCGTATAAATGTACACCAGCGCATGCGCAGGGTGTCCAAACAGCCACGGTTAGGGGAATAACCACGCAGCCGAGCTCCGTTTTCCCTAAACTCTGAAATTTCTCCGTCATTTCCCAGCGAAAATCTGTCAATTTTGCATGACAAGTGCGGAATATATACAGTTTGGAGCATGCAAAATTTGAAGTTGGTTGGAAAATTCCTTGATTTCCAAATTTGCCGGCATTTTGGACACACTTTGACCTAATTCCCGTCACAATCTGGGGTGAGTCAACGGCCGTACAAATGTACACCAGCGCGGCGCATGCGCAGGGTGTCCCAACAGCCACGGTTAGGGGAATAACCACGCAGCCGAGCTCCGTTTTCCCTCAACTCTGAAATTTCTCCGTCATTTCCCAGCGAAAATCTGTCAATTTTGCATGACAAGTGCGGAATTTATACAGTTTGGAGCATGCAAAATTTGAAGTTGGTTGGAAAATTCCTTGATTTCCAAATTTGCCGGCATTTGGGACACACTTTGACCTAATTCCCGTCACAATCTGGGGTGAGTCAACGGCCGTATAAATGTACACCAGCGCATGCGCAGGGTGTCCCAACAGCCACGGTTAGGGGAATAACCACGCAGCCGAGCTCCGTTTTCCCTAAACTCTGAAATTTCTCCGTAATTTCCCAGCGAAAATCTGTCAATTTTGCACGACAAGTGCGGAATATATACAGTTTGGAGCATGCAAAATTTGAAGTTGGTTGGAAAATTCCTTGATTTCCAAATTTGCCGGCATTTGGGACACACTTTGACCTAATTCCCGTCACAATCTGGGGTGAGTCAACGGCCGTGCAAATGTACACCAGCGCGGCGCAGGGTATCCCAACAGCCACGGTTAGGGGAATAACCACGCAGCCGAGCTCCGTTTTCCCTAAACTCTGAAATTTCTCCGTCATTTCCCAGCGAAAATCTGTCAATTTTGCTTGACAAGTGCGGAATATATACAGTTTGGAGCATGCAAAATTTGAAGTTGGTTGGAAAATTCCTTAATTTCCAAATTTGCCGGCATTTGGGACACACTTTGACCTAATTCCCGTCACAATCTGGGGTGAGTCAACGGCCGTATAAATGTACACCAGCGCATGCGCAGGGTGTCCAAACAGCCACGGTTAGGGGAATAACCACGCAGCCGAGCTCCGTTTTCCCTAAACTCTGAAATTTCTCCGTCATTTCCCAGCGAAAATCTGTCAATTTTGCATGACAAGTGCGGAATATATACAGTTTGGAGCATGCAAAATTTGAAGTTGGTTGGAAAATTCCTTGATTTCCAAATTTGCCGGCATTTGGGACACACTTTGACCTAATTCCCGTCACAATCTGGGGTGAGTCAACGGCCGTACAAATGTACACCAGCGCGGCGCATGCGCAGGGTGTCCCAACAGCCACGGTTAGGGGAATAACCACGCAGCCGAGCTCCGTTTTCCCTAAACTCTGAAATTTCTCCGTCATTTCCCAGCGAAAATCTGTCGATTTTGCATGACAAGTGCGGTATATATACAGTTTGGAGCATGCAAAATTTGAAGTTGGTTGGAAAATTCCTTGATTTCCAAATTTGCCGGCATTTGGGACACACTTTGACCTAATTCCCGTCACAATCTGGGGTGAGTCAACGGCCGTACAAATGTATACCAGCGCGGCGCATGCGCAGGGTGTCCCAACAGCCACGGTTAGGGGAATAACCACGCAGCCGAGCTCCGTTTTCCCTAAACTCTGAAATTTCTCCGTCATTTCCCATCGAAAATCTGTCAATTCTGCATGACAAGTGCGGAATATATACAGTTTGGAGCATGCAAAATTTGAAGTTGGTTGGAAAATTCCTTGATTTCCAAATTTGCCGGCATTTGGGACACACTTTGACCTAATTCCCGTCACAATCTGGGGTGAGTCAACGGCCGTACAAATGTACACCAGCGTGGCGCAGGGTGTCCCAACAGCCACGGTTAGGGGAATAACCACGCAGCCGAGCTCCGTTTTCCCTAAACTCTGAAATTTCTCCGTCATTTCCCAGCGAAAATCTGTCAATTTTGCATGACAAGTGCGGAATATATACAGTTTGGAGCATGCAAAATTTGAAGTTGGTTGGAAAATTCCTTGATTTCCAAATTTGCCGGCATTTGGGACACACTTTGACCTAATTCCCGTCACAATCTGGGGTGAGTCAACGGCCGTACAAATGTACACCAGCGCGGCGCATGCACAGGGTGTCCCAACAGCCACGGTTAGGGGAATAACCACGCAGCCGAGCTCCGTTTTCCCTAAACTCTGAAATTTCTCCGTCATTTCCCAGCGAAAATCTGTCAATTTTGCATGACAAGTGCGGAATATATACAGTTTGGAGCATGCAAAATTTGAAGTTGGTTGGAAAATTCCTTGATTTCCAAATTTGCCGGCATTTGGGACACACTTTGACCTAATTCCCGTCACAATCTGGGGTGAGTCAACGGCCGTACAAATGTACACCAGTGCGGCGCAGGATGTCCCAACAGCCACGGTTAGGGGAATAACCACGCAGCCGAGCTCCGTTTTCCCTAAACTCTGAAATTTCACCGTCATTTCCCAGCGAAAATCTGTCAATTTTGCATGACAAGTGCGGAATATATACAGTTTGGAGCATGCACAATTTGAAGTTGGTTGGAAAATTCCTTGATTTCCAAATTTGCCGGCATTTGGGACACACTTTGACCTAATTCCCGTCACAATCTGGGGTGAGTCAACGGCCGTACAAATGTACACCAGCGCAGGGCAGGGTGTCCCAACAGCCACGGTTAGGGGAATAACCACGCAGCCGAGCTCCTTTTTCCCTAAACTCTGAAATTTCTCCGTCATTTCCCAGCGAAAATCTGTCAATTTTGCATGACAAGTGCGGAATATATACAGTTTGGAGCATGCACAATTTGAAGTTGGTTGGAAAATTCCTTGATTTCCAAATTTGCCGGCATTTGGGACACACTTTGACCTAATTCCCGTCACAATCTGGGGTGAGTCAACGGCCGTACAAATGTACACCAGCGCAGGGCAGGGTGTCCCAACAGCCACGGTTAGGGGAATAACCACGCAGCCGAGCTCCTTTTTCCCTAAACTCTGAAATTTCTCCGTCATTTCCCAGCGAAAATCTGTCAATTTTGCATGACAAGTGCGGAATATATACAGTTTGGAGCATGCACAATTTGAAGTTGGTTGGAAAATTCCTTGATTTCCAAATTTGCCGGCATTTGGGACACACTTTGACCTAATTCCCGTCACAATCTGGGGTGAGTCAACGGCCGTACAAATGTACACCAGCGCGGCGCAGGGTGTCCCAACAGCCACGGTTAGGGGAATAACCACGCAGCCGAGCTCCGTTTTCCCTTAACTCTGAAATTTCTCCGTCATTTCCCAGCGAAAATCTGTCAATTTTGCATGACAAGTGCGGAATATATACAGTTTGGAGCATGCAAAATTTGAAGTTGGTTGGAAAATTCCTTGATTTCCAAATTTGCCGGCATTTGGGACACACTTTGACCTAATTCCCGTCACAATCTGGGGTGAGTCAACGGCCGTACAAATGTACACCAGCGCGGCGCATGCGCAGGGTGTCCCAACAGCCACGGTTAGGGGAATAACCACGCAGCCGAGCTCCGTTTTCCCTCAACTCTGAAATTTCTCCGTCATTTCCCAGCGAAAATCTGTCAATTTTGCATGACAAGTGCGGAATATATACAGTTTGGAGCATGCAAAATTTGAAGTTGGTTGGAAAATTCCTTGATTTCCAAATTTGCCGGCATTTGGGACACACTTTGACCTAATTCCCGTCACAATCTGGGGTGAGTCAACGGCCGTACAAATGTACACCAGCGCGGCGCAGGGTGTCCCAACAGCCACGGTTAGGGGAATAACCACGCAGCCGAGCTCCGTTTTCCCTAAACTCTGAAATTTCTCCGTCATTTCCCAGCGAAAATCTGTCAATTTTGCATGACAAGTGCGGAATATATACAGTTTGGAGCATGCACAATTTGAAGTTGGTTGGAAAATTCCTTGATTTCCAAATTTGCCGGCATTTGGGACACACTTTGACCTAATTCCCGTCACAATCTGGGGTGAGTCAACGGCCGTACAAATGTACACCAGCGCGGCGCAGGGTGTCCCAACAGCCACGGTTAGGGGAATAACCACGCAGCCGAGCTCCGTTTTCCCTTAACTCTGAAATTTCTCCGTCATTTCCCAGCGAAAATCTGTCAATTTTGCATGACAAGTGCGGAATATATAAAGTTTGGAGCATGCAAAATTTGAAGTTGGTTGGAAAATTCCTTGATTTCCAAATTTGCCGGCATTTGGGACACACTTTGACCTAATTCCCGTCACAATCTGGGGTGAGTCAACGGCCGTACAAATGTACACCAGCGCGGCGCATGCGCAGGGTGTCCAAACAGCCACGGTTAGGGGAATAACCACGCAGCCGAGCTCCGTTTTCCCTCAACTCTGAAATTTCTCCGTCATTTCCCAGCGAAAATCTGTCAATTTTGCATGACAAGTGCGGAATATATACAGTTTGGAGCATGCAAAATTTGAAGTTAGTTGGAAAATTCCTTGATTTCCAAATTTGCCGGCATTTGGGACACACTTTGACCTAATTCCCGTCACAATCTGGGGTGAGTCAACGGCCGTACAAATGTACACCAGCGCGGCGCAGGGTGTCCCAACAGCCACGGTTAGGGGAATAACCACGCAGCCGAGCTCCGTTTTCCCTAAACTCTGAAATTTCTCCGTCATTTCCCAGCGAAAATCTGTCAATTTTGCATGACAAGTGCGGAATATATACAGTTTGGAGCATGCAAAATTTGAAGTTGGTTGGAAAATTCCTTGATTTCCAAATTTGCCGGCATTTGGGACACACTTTGACCTAATTCCCGTCACAATCTGGGGTGAGTCAACGGCCGTACAAATGTACACCAGCGCGGCGCAGGGTGTCCCAACAGCCACGGTTAGGGGAATAACCACGCAGCCGAGCTCCGTTTTCCCTAAACTCTGAAATTTCTCCGTCATTTCCCAGCGAAAATCTGTCAATTTTGCATGACAAGTGCGGAATATATACAATTTGGAGCATGCAAAATTTGAAGTTGGTTGAAAAATTCCTTGATTTCCAAATTTGCCGGCATTTGGGACACACTTTGACCTAATTCCCGTCACAATCTGGGGTGAGTCAACGGCCGTACAAATGTACACCAGCGCAGGGCAGGGTGTCCCAACAGCCACGGTTAGGGGAATAACCACGCAGCCGAGTTCCGTTTTCCCTAAACTCTGAAATTTCTCCGTCATTTCCCAGCGAAAATCTGTCAATTTTGCATGACAAGTGCGGAATATATACAGTTTGGAGCATGCACAATTTGAAGTTGGTTGGAAAATTCCTTGATTTCCAAATTTGCCGGCATTTGGGACACACTTTGACCTAATTCCCGTCACAATCTGGGGTGAGTCAACGGCCGTACAAATGTACACCAGCGCGGCGCATGCGCAGGGTGTCCCAACAGCCACGGTTAGGGGAATAACCACGCAGCCGAGCTCCGTTTTCCCTAAACTCTGAAATTTCTCCGTCATTTCCCAGCGAAAATCTGTCAATTCTGCATGACAAGTGCGGAATATATACAGTTTGGAGCATGCAAAATTTGAAGTTGGTTGGAAAATTCCTTGATTTCCAAATTTGCCGGCATTTGGGACACACTTTGACCTAATTCCCGTCACAATCTGGGGTGAGTCAACGGCCGTACAAATGTACACCAGCGTGGCGCAGGGTGTCCCAACAGCCACGGTTAGGGGAATAACCACGCAGCCGAGCTCCGTTTTCCCTAAACTCTGAAATTTCTCCGTCATTTCCCAGCGAAAATCTGTCAATTTTGCATGACAAGTGCGGAATATATACAGTTTGGAGCATGCACAATTTGAAGTTGGTTGGAAAATTCCTTGATTTCCAAATTTGCCGGCATTTGGGACACACTTTGACCTAATTCCCGTCACAATCTGGGGTGAGTCAACGGCCGTACAAATGTACACCAGCGCAGGGCAGGGTGTCCCAACAGCCACGGTTAGGGGAATAACCACGCAGCCGAGCTCCGTTTTCCCTAAACTCTGAAATTTGTCCGTCATTTCCCAGCGAAAATCTGTCAATTTTGCATGACAAGTGCGGAATATATACAGTTTGGAGCATGCAAAATTTGAAGTTGGTTTGAAAATTCCTTGATTTCCAAATTTGCCGGCATTTGGGACACACTTTGACCTAATTCCCGTCACAATCTGGGGTGAGTCAACGGCCGTACAAATGTACACCAGCGTGGCGCAGGGTGTCCCAACAGCCACGGTTAGGGGAATAACCACGCAGCCGAGCTCCGTTTTCCCTAAACTCTGAAATTTCTCCGTCATTTCCCAGCGAAAATCTGTCAATTTTGCATGACAAGTGCGGAATATATACAGTTTGGAGCATGCAAAATTTGAAGTTGGTTGGAAAATTCCTTGATTTCCAAATTTGCCGGCATTTGGGACACACTTTGACCTAATTCCCGTCACAATCTGGGGTGAGTCAACGGCGGTACAAATGTACACCAGCGCGGCGCATGCGCAGGGTGTCCCAACAGCCACGGTTAGGGGAATAACCACGCAGCCGAGCTCCGTTTTCCCTAAACTCTGAAATTTCTCCGTCATTTCCCAGCGAAAATCTGTCAATTTTGCATGACAAGTGCGGAATATATACAGTTTGGAGCATGCAAAATTTGAAGTTGGTTGGAAAATTCCTTGATTTCCAAATTTGCCGGCATTTGGGACACACTTTGACCTAATTCCCGTCACAATCTGGGGTGAGTCAACGGCCGTACAAATGTACACCAGCGCGGCGCAGGGTGTCCCAACAGCCACGGTTAGGGGAATAACCACGCAGCCGAGCTCCGTTTTCCCTAAACTCTGAAATTTCTCCGTCATTTCCCAGCGAAAATCTGTCAATTTTGCATGACAAGTGCGGAATATATACAGTTTGGAGCATGCAAAATTTGAAGTTGGTTGGAAAATTCCTTGATTTCCAAATTTGCCGGCATTTGGGACACACTTTGACCTAATTCCCGTCACAATCTGGGGTGAGTCAACGGCCGTACAAATGTACACCTGCGCGGCGCAGGGTGTCCCAACAGCCACGGTTAGGGGAATAACCACGCAGCCGAGCTCCGTTTTCCCTAAACTCTGAAATTTCTCCGTCATTTCCCAGCGAAAATCTGTCAATTTTGCATGACAAGTGCGGAATATATACAATTTGGAGCATGCAAAATTTGAAGTTGGTTGAAAAATTCCTTGATTTCCAAATTTGCCGGCATTTGGGACACACTTTGACCTAATTCCCGTCACAATCTGGGGTGAGTCAACGGCCGTACAAATGTACACCAGCGCGGCGCAGGGTGTCCCAACAGCCACGGTTAGGGGAATAACCACGCAGCCGAGCTCCGTTTTCCCTAAACTCTGAAATTTCTCCGTCATTTCCCAGCGAAAATCTGTCAATTTTGCATGACAAGTGCGGAATATATACAGTTTGGAGCATGCAAAATTTGAAGTTGGTTGGAAAATTCCTTGATTTCCAAATTTGCCGGCATTTGGGACACACTTTGACCTAATTCCCGTCACAATCTGGGGTGAGTCAACGGCCGTAGAAATGTACACCAGCGCATGCGCAGGGTGTCCCAACAGCCACGGTTAGGGGAATAACCACGCAGCCGAGCTCCGTTTTCCCTAAAGTCTGAAATTTCTCCGTCATTTCCCAGCGAAAATCTGTCAATTTTGCATGACAAGTGCGGAATATATACAGTTTGGAGCATGCAAAATTTGAAGTTGGTTGGAAAATTCCTTGATTTCCAAATTTGCCGGCATTTGGGACACACTTTGACCTAATTCCCGTCACAATCTGGGGTGAGTCAACGGCCGTACAAATGTACACCAGTGCGGCGCAGGATGTCCCAACAGCCACGGTTAGGGGAATAACCACGCAGCCGAGCTCCGTTTTCCCTAAACTCTGAAATTTCTCCGTCATTTCCCAGCGAAAATCTGTCAATTTTGCATGACAAGTGCGGAATATATACAGTTTGGAGCATGCACAATTTGAAGTTGGTTGGAAAATTCCTTGATTTCCAAATTTGCCGGCATTTGGGACACACTTTGACCTAATTCCCGTCACAATCTGGGGTGAGTCAACGGCCGTACAAATGTACACCAGCGCAGGGCAGGGTGTCCCAACAGCCACGGTTAGGGGAATAACCACGCAGCCGAGCTCCGTTTTCCCTAAACTCTGAAATTTCTCCGTCATTTCCCAGCGAAAATCTGTCAATTTTGCATGACAAGTGCGGAATATATACAGTTTGGAGCATGCACAATTTGAAGTTGGTTGGAAAATTCCTTGATTTCCAAATTTGCCGGCATTTGGGACACACTTTGACCTAATTCCCGTCACAATCTGGGGTGAGTCAACGGCCGTACAAATGTACACCAGCGCGGCGCAGGGTGTCCCAACAGCCACGGTTAGGGGAATAACCACGCAGCCGAGCTCCGTTTTCCCTTAACTCTGAAATTTCTCCGTCATTTCCCAGCGAAAATCTGTCAATTTTGCATGACAAGTGCGGAATATATACAGTTTGGAGCATGCAAAATTTGAAGTTGGTTGGAAAATTCCTTGATTTCCAAATTTGCCGGCATTTGGGACACACTTTGACCTAATTCCCGTCACAATCTGGGGTGAGTCAACGGCCGTACAAATGTACACCAGCGCGGCGCATGCGCAGGGTGTCCCAACAGCCACGGTTAGGGGAATAACCACGCAGCCGAGCTCCGTTTTCCCTCAACTCTGAAATTTCTCCGTCATTTCCCAGCGAAAATCTGTCAATTTTGCATGACAAGTGCGGAATATATACAGTTTGGAGCATGCAAAATTTGAAGTTGGTTGGAAAATTCCTTGATTTCCAAATTTGCCGGCATTTGGGACACACTTTGACCTAATTCCCGTCACAATCTGGGGTGAGTCAACGGCCGTACAAATGTACACCAGCGCGGCGCAGGGTGTCCCAACAGCCACGGTTAGGGTATAACCACGCAGCCGAGCTCCGTTTTCCCTAAACTCTGAAATTTCTCCGTCATTTCCCAGCGAAAATCTGTCAATTTTGCATGACAAGTGCGGAATATATACAGTTTGGAGCATGCACAATTTGAAGTTGGTTGGAAAATTCCTTGATTTCCAAATTTGCCGGCATTTGGGACACACTTTGACCTAATTCCCGTCACAATCTGGGGTGAGTCAACGGCCGTGCAAATGTACACCAGCGCGGCGCAGGGTATCCCAACAGCCACGGTTAGGGGAATAACCACGCAGCCGAGCTCCGTTTTCCCTAAACTCTGAAATTTCTCCGTCATTTCCCAGCGAAAATCTGTCAATTTTGCATGACAAGTGCGGAATATATACAGTTTGGAGCATGCAAAATTTGAAGTTGGTTGGAAAATTCCTTAATTTCCAAATTTGCCGGCATTTGGGACACACTTTGACCTAATTCCCGTCACAATCTGGGGTGAGTCAACGGCCGTAGAAATGTACACCAGCGCATGCGCAGGGTGTCCCAACAGCCACGGTTAGGGGAATAACCACGCAGCCGAGCTCCGTTTTCCCTAAACTCTGAAATTTCTCCGTCATTTCCCAGCGAAAATCTGTCAATTTTGCATGACAAGTGCGGAATATATACAGTTTGAAGCATGCAAAATTTGAAGTTGGTTGGAAAATTCCTTGATTTCAAATTTGCCGGCATTTGGGACACACTTTGACCTAATTCCCGTCACAATCTGGGGTGAGTCAACGGCCGTACAAATGTACACCAGCGCGGCACATGCGCAGGGTGTCCCAACAGCCACGGTTAGGGGAATAACCACGCAGCCGAGCTCCGTTTTCCCTAAACTCTGAAATTTCTCCGTCATTTCCCAGCGAAAATCTGTCGATTTTGCATGACAAGTGCGGTATATATACAGTTTGGAGCATGCAAAATTTGAAGTTGGTTGGAAAATTCCTTGATTTCCAAATTTGCCGGCATTTGGGACACACTTTGACCTAATTCCCGTCACAATCTGGGGTGATTCAACGGCCGTAGAAATGTACACCAGCGCGGCGCAGGGTGTCCCAACAGCCACGGTTAGGGGAATAACCACGCAGCCGAGCTCCGTTTTCCCTAAACTCTGAAATTTCTCCGTCATTTCCCAGCGAAAATCTGTCAATTTTGCATGACAAGTGCGGAATATATACAGTTTGGAGCATGCAAAATTTGAAGTTGGTTGGAAAATTCCTTGATTTCAAATTTGCCGGCATTTGGGACACACTTTGACCTAATTCCCGTCACAATCTGGGGTGAGTCAACGGCCGTAGAAATGTACACCAGCGCATGCGCAGGGTGTCCCAACAGCCACGGTTAGGGGAATAACCACGCAGCCGAGCTCCGTTTTCCCTAAACTCTGAAATTTCTCCGTCATTTCCCAGCGAAAATCTGTCAATTTTGCATGACAAGTGCGGAATATATACAGTTTGGAGCATGCAAAATTTGAAGTTGGTTGGAAAATTCCTTGATTTCCAAATTTGCCGGCATTTGGGACACACTTTGACCTAATTCCCGTCACAATCTGGGGTGAGTCAACGGCCGTACAAATGTACACCAGCGCGGCGCATGCGCAGGGTGTCCCAACAGCCACGGTTAGGGGAATAACCACGCAGCCGAGCTCCGTTTTCCCTAAACTCTGAAATTTCTCCGTCATTTCCCAGCGAAAATCTGTCAATTCTGCATGACAAGTGCGGAATATATACAGTTTGGAGCATGCAAAATTTGAAGTTGGTTGGAAAATTCCTTGATTTCCAAATTTGCCGGCATTTGGGACACACTTTGACCTAATTCCCGTCACAATCTGGGGTGAGTCAACGGCCGTACAAATGTACACCAGCGTGGCGCAGGGTGTCCCAACAGCCACGGTTAGGGGAATAACCACGCAGCCGAGCTCCGTTTTCCCTAAACTCTGAAATTTCTCCGTCATTTCCCAGCGAAAATCTGTCAATTTTGCATGACAAGTGCGGAATATATACAGTTTGGAGCATGCAAAATTTGAAGTTGGTTGGAAAATTCCTTGATTTCCAAATTTGCCGGCATTTGGGACACACTTTGACCTAATTCCCGTCACAATCTGGGGTGAGTCAACGGCCGTACAAATGTACACCAGCGCGGCGCATGCGCAGGGTGTCCCAACAGCCACGGTTAGGGGAATAACCACGCAGCCGAGCTCCGTTTTCCCTAAACTCTGAAATTTCTCCGTCATTTCCCAGCGAAAATCTGTCAATTTTGCATGACAAGTGCGGAATATATACAGTTTGGAGCATGCAAAATTTGAAGTTGGTTGGAAAATTCCTTGATTTCCAAATTTGCCGGTATTTGGAACACACTTTGACCTAATTCCCGTCACAATCTGGGGTGAGTCAACGGCCGTACAAATGTACACCAGCGCGGCGCAGGGTGTACCAACAGCCACGGTTAGGGGAATAACCACGCAGCCGAGCTCCGTTTTCCCTAAACTCTGAAATTTCTCCGTCATTTACCAGCGAAAATCTGTCAATTTTGCATGACAAGTGCGGAATATATACAGTTTGGAGCATGCAAAATTTGAAGTTGGTTGGAAAATTCCTTGATTTCCAAATTTGCCGGCATTTGGGACACACTTTGACCTAATTCCCGTCACAATCTGGGGTCAGTCAACGGCCGTACAAATGTACACCAGCGCGGCGCAGGGTGTCCCAACAGCCACGGTTAGGGGAATAACCACGCAGCCGAGCTCCGTTTTCCCTAAACTCTGAAATTTCTCCGTCATTTCCCAGCGAAAATCTGTCAATTTTGCATGACAAGTGCGGAATATATACAGTTTGGAGCATGCAAAATTTGAAGTTGGTTGGAAAATTCCTTGATTTCCAAATTTGCCGGCATTTGGGACACACTTTGACCTAATTCCCGTCACAATCTGGGGTGAGTCAACGGCCGTAGAAATGTACACCAGCGCGGCGCAGGGTGTCCCAACAGCCACGGTTAGGGGAATAACCACGCAGCCGAGCTCCGTTTTCCCTAAACTCTGAAATTTCTCCGTCATTTCCCAGCGAAAATCTGTCAATTTTGCATGACAAGTGCGGAATATATACAGTTTGGAGCATGCAAAATTTGAAGTTGGTTGGAAAATTCCTTGATTTCAAATTTGCCGGCATTTGGGACACACTTTGACCTAATTCCCGTCACAATCTGGGGTGAGTCAACGGCCGTAGAAATGTACACCAGCGCATGCGCAGGGTGTCCCAACAGCCACGGTTAGGGGAATAACCACGCAGCCGAGCTCCGTTTTCCCTAAACTCTCAAATTTCTCCGTCATTTCCCAGCGAAAATCTGTCAATTTTGCATGACAAGTGCGGAATATATACAGTTTGGAGCATGCAAAATTTGAAGTTGGTTGGAAAATTCCTTGATTTCCAAATTTGCCGGCATTTGGGACACACTTTGACCTAATTCCCGTCACAATCTGGGGTGAGTCAACGGCCGTACAAATGTACACCAGCGCGGCGCATGCGCAGGGTGTCACAACAGCCACGGTTAGGGGAATAACCACGCAGCCGAGCTCCGTTTTCCCTAAACTCTGAAATTTCTCCGTCATTTCCCTACGAAAATCTGTCAATTTTGCATGACAAGTGCGGAATATATACAGTTTGGAGCATGCAAAATTTGAAGTTGGTTGGAAAATTCCTTGATTTCCAAATTTGCCGGCATTTGGGACACACTTTGACCTAATTCCCGTCACAATCTGGGGTGAGTCAACGGCCGTACAAATGTACACCAGCGTGGCGCAGGGTGTCCCAACAGCCACGGTTAGGGGAATAAACACGCAGCCGAGCTCCGTTTTCCCTAAACTCTGAAATTTCTCCGTCATTTCCCAGCGAAAATCTGTCAATTTTGCATGACAAGTGCGGAATATATACAGTTTGGAGCATGCAAAATTTGAAGTTGGTTGGAAAATTCCTTAATTTCCAAATTTGCCGGCATTTGGGACACACTTTGACCTAATTCCCGTCACAATCTGGGGTGAGTCAACGGCCGTAGAAATGTACACCAGCGCATGCGCAGGGTGTCCCAACAGCCACGGTTAGGGGAATAACCACGCAGCCGAGCTCCGTTTTCCCTAAACTCTAAAATTTCTCCGTCATTTCCCAGCGAAAATCTGTCAATTTTGCATGACAAGTGCGGAATATATACAGTTTGGAGCATGCAAAATTTGAAGTTGGTTGGAAAATTCCTTGATTTCCAAATTTGCCGGCATTTGGGACACACTTTGACCTAATTCCCGTCACAATCTGGGGTGAGTCAACGGCCGTACAAATGTACACCAGCGCGGCGCATGCGCAGGGTGTCCCAACAGCCACGGTTAGGGGAATAACCACGCAGCCGAGCTCCGTTTTCCCTAAACTCTGAAATTTCTCCGTCATTTCCCAGCGAAAATCTGTCGATTTTGCATGACAAGTGCGGAATATATACAGTTTGGAGCATGCAAAATTTGAAGTTGGTTGGAAAATTCCTTGATTTTCAAATTTGCCGGCATTTGGGACACACTTTGACCTAATTCCCGTCACAATCTGGGGTGAGTCAACGGCCGTAGAAATGTACACCAGCGCGGCGCATGCGCAGGGTGTCCCAACAGCCACGGTTAGGGGAATAACCACGCAGCCGAGCTCCGTTTTCCCTAAACTCTGAAATTTCTCCGTCATTTCCCAGCGAAAATCTGTCAATTTTGCATGACAAGTGCGGAATATATACAGTTTGGAGCATGCAAAATTTGAAGTTGGTTGGAAAATTCCTTGATTTCCAAATTTGCCGGCATTTGGGACACACTTTGACCTAATTCCCGTCACAATCTGGGGTGAGTCAACGGCCGTACAAATGTACACCAGCGTGGCGCAGGGTGTCCCAACAGCCACGGTTAGGGGAATAACCACGCAGCCGAGCTCCGTTTTCCCTAAACTCTGAAATTTCTCCGTCATTTCCCAGCGAAAATCTGTCGATTTTGCATGACAAGTGCGGAATATATACAGTTTGGAGCATGCAAAATTTGAAGTTGGTTGGAAAATTCCTTGATTTCCAAATTTGCCGGCATTTGGGACACACTTTGACCTAATTCCCGTCACAATCTGGGGTGAGTCAACGGCCGTAGAAATGTACACCAGCGCGGCGCAGGGTGTCGCAACAGCCACGGTTAGGGGAATAACCACGCAGCCGAGCTCCGTTTTCCCTAAACTCTGAAATTTCTCCGTCATTTCCCAGCGAAAATCTGTCAATTTTGCATGACAAGTGCGGAATATATACAGTTTGGAGCATGCAAAATTTGAAGTTGGTTGGAAAATTCCTTGATTTCCAAATTTGCCGGCATTTGGGACACACTTTGACCTAATTCCCGTCACAATCTGGGGTGAGTCAACGGCCGTACAAATGTACACCAGCGCGGCGCAGGGTGTCCCAACAGCCACGGTTAGGGGAATAACCACGCAGCCGAGCTCCGTTTTCCCTAAACTCTGAAATTTCTCCGTCATTTCCCAGCGAAAATCTGTCGATTTTGCATGACAAGTGCGGAATATATACAGTTTGGAGCATGCAAAATTTGAAGTTGGTTGGAAAATTCCTTGATTTCCAAATTTGCCGGCATTTGGGACACACTTTGACCTAATTCCCGTCACAATCTGGGGTGAGTCAACGGCCGTAGAAATGTACACCAGCGCGGCGCAGGGTGTCGCAACAGCCACGGTTAGGGGAATAACCACGCAGCCGAGCTCCGTTTTCCCTAAACTCTGAAATTTCTCCGTCATTTCCCAGCGAAAATCTGTCAATTTTGCATGACAAGTGCGGAATATATACAGTTTGGAGCATGCAAAATTTGAAGTTGGTTGGAAAATTCCTTGATTTCCAAATTTGCCGGCATTTGGGACACACTTTGACCTAATTCCCGTCACAATCTGGGGTGAGTCAACGGCCGTACAAATGTACACCAGCGCGGCGCAGGGTGTCCCAACAGCCACGGTTAGGGGAATAACCACGCAGCCGAGCTCCGTTTTCCCTAAACTCTGAAATTTCTCCGTCATTTCCCAGCGAAAATCTGTCAATTTTGCATGACAAGTGCGGAATATATACAGTTTGGAGCATGCAAAATTTGAAGTTGGTTGGAAAATTCCTTGATTTCCAAATTTGCCGGCATTTGGGACACACTTTGACCTAATTCCCGTCACAATCTGGGGTGAGTCAACGGCCGTACAAATGTACACCAGCGCGGCGCAGGGTGTCCCAACAGCCACGGTTAGGGGAATAACCACGCAGCCGAGCTCCGTTTTCCCTAAACTCTGAAATTTCTCCGTCATTTCCCAGCGAAAATCTGTCAATTTTGCATGACAAGTGCGGAATATATACAGTTTGGAGCATGCAAAATTTGAAGTTGGTTGGAAAATTCCTTGATTTCCAAATTTGCCGGCATTTGGGACACACTTTGACCTAATTCCCGTCACAATCTGGGGTGAGTCAACGGCCGTACAAATGTACACCAGCGCGGCGCATGCGCAGGGTGTCCCAACAGCCACGGTTAGGGGAATAACCACGCAGCCGAGCTCCGTTTTCCCTAAACTCTGAAATTTCTCCGTCATTTCCCAGCGAAAATCTGTCGATTTTGCATGACAAGTGCGGAATATATACAGTTTGGAGCATGCAAAATTTGAAGTTGGTTGGAAAATTCCTTGATTTCCAAATTTGCCGGCATTTGGGACACACTTTGACCTAATTCCCGTCACAATCTGGGGTGAGTCAACGGCCGTAGAAATGTACACCAGCGCGGCGCAGGGTGTCGCAACAGCCACGGTTAGGGGAATAACCACGCAGCCGAGCTCCGTTTTCCCTAAACTCTGAAATTTCTCCGTCATTTCCCAGCGAAAATCTGTCAATTTTGCATGACAAGTGCGGAATATATACAGTTTGGAGCATGCAAAATTTGAAGTTGGTTGGAAAATTCCTTGATTTCCAAATTTGCCGGCATTTGGGACACACTTTGACCTAATTCCCGTCACAATCTGGGGTGAGTCAACGGCCGTACAAATGTACACCAGCGCGGCGCAGGGTGTCCCAACAGCCACGGTTAGGGGAATAACCACGCAGCCGAGCTCCGTTTTCCCTAAACTCTGAAATTTCTCCGTCATTTCCCAGCGAAAATCTGTCGATTTTGCATGACAAGTGCGGAATATATACAGTTTGGAGCATGCAAAATTTGAAGTTGGTTGGAAAATTCCTTGATTTCCAAATTTGCCGGCATTTGGGACACACTTTGACCTAATTCCCGTCACAATCTGGGGTGAGTCAACGGCCGTAGAAATGTACACCAGCGCGGCGCAGGGTGTCGCAACAGCCACGGTTAGGGGAATAACCACGCAGCCGAGCTCCGTTTTCCCTAAACTCTGAAATTTCTCCGTCATTTTCCAGCGAAAATCTGTCAATTTTGCATGACAAGTGCGGAATATATACAGTTTGGAGCATGCAAAATTTGAAGTTGGTTGGAAAATTCCTTGATTTCAAATTTGCCGGCATTTGGGACACACTTTGACCTAATTCCCGTCACAATCTGGGGTGAGTCAACGGCCGTAGAAATGTACACCAGCGCATGCGCAGGGTGTCCCAACAGCCACGGTTAGGGGAATAACCACGCAGCCGAGCTCCGTTTTCCCTAAACTCTGAAATTTCTCCGTCATTTCCCAGCGAAAATCTGTCAATTTTGCATGACAAGTGCGGAATATATACAGTTTGGAGCATGCAAAATTTGAAGTTGGTTGGAAAATTCCTTGATTTCCAAATTTGCCGGCATTTGGGACACACTTTGACCTAATTCCCGTCACAATCTGGGGTGAGTCAACGGCCGTACAAATGTACACCAGCGTGGCGCAGGGTGTCCCAACAGCCACGGTTAGGGGAATAACCACGCAGCCGAGCTCCGTTTTCCCTAAACTCTGAAATTTCTCCGTCATTTCCCAGCGAAAATCTGTCGATTTTGCATGACAAGTGCGGAATATATACAGTTTGGAGCATGCAAAATTTGAAGTTGGTTGGAAAATTCCTTGATTTCCAAATTTGCCGGCATTTGGGACACACTTTGACCTAATTCCCGTCACAATCTGGGGTGAGTCAACGGCCGTAGAAATGTACACCAGCGCGGCGCAGGGTGTCGCAACAGCCACGGTTAGGGGAATAACCACGCAGCCGAGCTCCGTTTTCCCTAAACTCTGAAATTTCTCCGTCATTTCCCAGCGAAAATCTGTCAATTTTGCATGACAAGTGCGGAATATATACAGTTTGGAGCATGCAAAATTTGAAGTTGGTTGGAAAATTCCTTGATTTCCAAATTTGCCGGCATTTGGGACACACTTTGACCTAATTCCCGTCACAATCTGGGGTGAGTCAACGGCCGTACAAATGTACACCAGCGCGGCGCAGGGTGTCCCAACAGCCACGGTTAGGGGAATAACCACGCAGCCGAGCTCCGTTTTCCCTAAACTCTGAAATTTCTCCGTCATTTCCCAGCGAAAATCTGTCGATTTTGCATGACAAGTGCGGAATATATACAGTTTGGAGCATGCAAAATTTGAAGTTGGTTGGAAAATTCCTTGATTTCCAAATTTGCCGGCATTTGGGACACACTTTGACCTAATTCCCGTCACAATCTGGGGTGAGTCAACGGCCGTAGAAATGTACACCAGCGCGGCGCAGGGTGTCGCAACAGCCACGGTTAGGGGAATAACCACGCAGCCGAGCTCCGTTTTCCCTAAACTCTGAAATTTCTCCGTCATTTCCCAGCGAAAATCTGTCAATTTTGCATGACAAGTGCGGAATATATACAGTTTGGAGCATGCAAAATTTGAAGTTGGTTGGAAAATTCCTTGATTTCCAAATTTGCCGGCATTTGGGACACACTTTGACCTAATTCCCGTCACAATCTGGGTGAGTCAAACGGCCGTACAAATGTACACCAGCGCGGCGCAGGTGTCCCAACAGCCACGGTTAGGGGAATAACCACGCAGCGAGCTCCGTTTTCCCTAAACTCTGAAATTTCTCCGTCATTTTCCCAGCGAAAATCTGTCAATTTGCATGACAAGTGCGGAATATATACAGTTTGGAGCATGCAAAATTTGAAGTTGGTTGGAAAAATTTCCTTGATTTCCAAATTTGCCGGCATTTGGGACACACTTTGACCTAATTCCCGTCACAATCTGGGGTGAGTCAACGGCCGTACAAATGTACACCAGCGCGGCGCATGCGCAGGGTGTCCCAACAGCCACGGTTAGGGGAATTAACCACGCAGCCGAGCTCCGTTTTCCCTAAACTCTGAAATTTCTCCGTCATTTCCCAGCGAAAATCTGTCGATTTTGCATGACAAGTGCGGAATATATACAGTTTGGAGCATGCAAAATTTGAAGTTGGTTGGAAAATTCCTTGATTTCCAAATTTGCCGGCATTTGGGACACACTTTGACCTAATTCCCGTCACAATCTGGGGTGAGTCAACGGCCGTAGAAATGTACACCAGCGCGGCGCAGGGTGTCGCAACAGCCACGGTTAGGGGAATAACCACGCAGCCGAGCTCCGTTTTCCCTAAACTCTGAAATTTCTCCGTCATTTCCCAGCGAAAATCTGTCAATTTTGCATGACAAGTGCGGAATATATACAGTTTGGAGCATGCAAAATTTGAAGTTGGTTGGAAAATTCCTTGATTTCCAAATTTGCCGGCATTTGGGACAGCACTTTGACCTAATTCCCGTCACAATCTGGGGTGAGTCAACGGCCGTACAAATGTACACCAGCGCGGCGCAGGGTGTCCCAACAGCCACGGTTAGGGGAATAACCACGCAGCCGAGCTCCGTTTTCCCTAAACTCTGAAATTTCTCCGTCATTTCCCAGCGAAAATCGTCGATTTTGCATGACAAGTGCGGAATATATACAGTTTGGAGCATGCAAAATTTGAAGTTGGTTGGAAAATTCCTTGATTTCCAAATTTGCCGGCATTTGGGACACACTTTGACCTAATTCCCGTCACAATCTGGGGTGAGTCAACGGCCGTAGAAATGTACACCAGCGCGGCGCAGGGTGTCGCAACAGCCACGGTTAGGGGAATAACCACGCAGCCGAGCTCCGTTTTCCCTAAACTCTGAAATTTCTCCGTCATTTTCCAGCGAAAATCTGTCAATTTTGCATGACAAGTGCGGAATATATACAGTTTGGAGCATGCAAAATTTGAAGTTGGTTGGAAAATTCCTTGATTTCAAATTTGCCGGCATTTGGGACACACTTTGACCTAATTCCCGTCACAATCTGGGTGAGTCAACGGCCGTAGAAATGTACACCAGCGCATGCGCAGGGTGTCCCAACAGCCACGGTTAGGGAATAACCACGCAGCCGAGCTCCGTTTTCCCTAAACTCTCAAATTTCTCCGTCATTTTCCCAGCGAAAATCTGTCAATTTTGCATGACAAGTGCGGAATATATACAGTTTGGAGCATGCAAAATTTGAAGTTGGTTGGAAAATTCCTTGATTTCCAAATTTGCGGCATTTGGGACACACTTTGACCTAATTCCCGTCACAATCTGGGGCGAGTCAACGGCCGTACAAATGTACACCAGCGCGGCGCAGGGTGTCCCAACAGCCACGGTTAGGGGAATAACCACGCAGCCGAGCTCCGTTTTCCCTAAACTCTGAAATTTCTCCGTCATTTCCCAGCGAAAATCTGTCAATTTTGCATGACAAGTGCGGTAATATATACAGTTTGGAGCATGCAAAATTTGAAGTTGGTTGGAAAATTCCTTGATTTCCAAATTTGCCGGCATTTGGGACACACTTTGACCTAATTCCCGTCACAATCTGGGGTGAGTCAACGGCCGTAGAAATGTACACCAGCGCATGCGCAGGGTGTCCAACAGCCACGGTTAGGGGAATAACCACGCAGCCGAGCTCCGTTTTCCCTAAACTCTCAAATTTCTCCGTCATTTCCCAGCGAAAATCTGTCAATTTTGCATGACAAGTGCGGAATATATACAGTTTGGAGCATGCAAAATTTGAAGTTGGTTGGAAAATTCCTTGATTTCCAAATTTGCCGGCATTTGGGACACACTTTGACCTAATTCCCGTCACAATCTGGGTGAGTCAACGGCCGTACAAATGTACACCAGCGCGGCGCATGCGCAGGTGTCACAACAGCCACGGTTAGGGGAATAACCACGCAGCCGAGCTCCGTTTTCCCTAAACTCTGAAATTTCTCCGTCATTTCCCTACGAAAATCTGTCAATTTTGCATGACAAGTGCGGAATATATACAGTTTGGAGCATGCAAAATTTGAAGTTGGTTGGAAAATTCCTTGATTTCCAAATTTGCCGGCATTTGGGACACACTTTGACCTAATTCCCGTCACAATCTGGGGTGAGTCAACGGCCGTACAAATGTACACCAGCGTGGCGCAGGGTGTCCCAACAGCCACGGTTAGGGGAATAACCACGCAGCCGAGCTCCGTTTTCCCTAAACTCTGAAATTTCTCCGTCATTTCCAGCGAAAATCTGTCAATTTTGCATGACAAGTGCGGAATATATACAGTTTGGAGCATGCAAAATTTGAAGTTGGTTGGAAAATTCCTTAATTTCCAAATTTGCCGGCATTTGGGACACACTTTGACCTAATTCCCGTCACAATCTGGGGTGAGTCAACGGCCGTAGAAATGTACACCAGCGCATGCGCAGGGTGTCCCAACAGCCACGGTTAGGGGAATAACCACGCAGCCGAGCTCCGTTTTCCCTAAACTCTGAAATTTCTCCGTCATTTCCCAGCGAAAATCTGTCAATTTTGCATGACAAGTGCGGAATATATACAGTTTGGAGCATGCAAAATTTGAAGTTGGTTGGAAAATTCCTTGATTTCCAAATTTGCCGGCATTTGGGACACACTTTGACCTAATTCCCGTCACAATCTGGGGTGAGTCAACGGCCGTACAAATGTACACCAGCCGCGGCGCATGCGCAGGGTGTCCCAACAGCCACGGTTAGGGGAATAACCACGCAGCCGAGCTCCGTTTTCCCTAAACTCTGAAATTTCTCCGTCATTTCCCAGCGAAAATCTGTCGATTTTGCATGACAAGTGCGGAATATATACAGTTTGGAGCATGCAAAATTTGAAGTTGGTTGGAAAATTCCTTGATTTCCAAATTTGCCGGCATTTGGGACACACTTTGACCTAATTCCCGTCACAATCTGGGGTGAGTCAACGGCCGTAGAAATGTACACCAGCGCGGCGCATGCGCAGGGTGTCCCAACAGCCACGGTTAGGGGAATAACCACGCAGCCGAGCTCCGTTTTCCCTAAACTCTGAAATTTCTCCGTCATTTCCCAGCGAAAATCTGTCAATTTTGCATGACAAGTGCGGAATATATACAGTTTGGAGCATGCAAAATTTGAAGTTGGTTGGAAAATTCCTTGATTTCCAAATTTGCCGGCATTTGGGACACACTTTGACCTAATTCCCGTCACAATCTGGGGTGAGTCAACGGCCGTACAAATGTACACCAGCGTGGCGCAGGGTGTCCCAACAGCCACGGTTAGGGCAATAACCACGCAGCCGAGCTCCGTTTTCCCTAAACTCTGAAATTTCTCCGTCATTTCCCAGCGAAAATCTGTCAATTTTGCATGACAAGTGCGGAATATATACAGTTTGGAGCATGCAAAATTTGAAGTTGGTTGGAAAATTCCTTGATTTCCAAATTTGCCGGCATTTGGGACACACTTTGACCTAATTCCCGTCACAATCTGGGTGAGTCAACGGCCGTACAAATGTACACCAGCGCGGCGCAGGGTGTCCCAACAGCCACGGTTAGGGGAATAACCACGCAGCCGAGCTCCGTTTTCCCTAAACTCTGAAATTTCTCCGTCATTTCCCAGCGAAAATCTGTCAATTTGCATGACAAGTGCGGAATATATACAGTTTGGAGCATGCAAAATTTGAAGTTGGTTGGAAAATTCCTTGATTTCCAAATTTGCCGGCATTTGGGACACACTTTGACCTAATTTCCGTCACAATCTGGGGTGTGAGTCAACGGCCGTACAAATGTACACCAGCGCGGCGCAGGGTGTCCCAACAGCCACGGTTAGGGGAATAACCACGCAGCCGAGCTCCGTTTTCCCTAAACTCTGAAATTTCTCCGTCATTTCCCAGCGAAAATCTGTCAATTTTGCATGACAAGTGCGGAATATATACAGTTTGGAGCATGCAAAATTTGAAGTTGGTTGGAAAATTCCTTGATTTCCAAATTTGCCGGCATTTGGGACACACTTTGACCTAATTCCCGTCACAATCTGGGGTGAGTCAACGGCCGTACAAATGTACACCAGCGCGGCGCAGGGTGTCCCAACAGCCACGGTTAGGGGAATAACCACGCAGCCGAGCTCCGTTTTCCCTAAACTCTGAAATTTCTCCGTCATTTCCCAGCGAAAATCTGTCGATTTTGCATGACAAGTGCGGAATATATACAGTTTGGAGCATGCAAAATTTGAAGTTGGTTGGAAAATTCCTTGATTTCCAAATTTGCCGGCATTTGGGACACACTTTGACCTAATTCCCGTCACAATCTGGGGTGAGTCAACGGCCGTAGAAATGTACACCAGCGCGGCGCAGGGTGTCGCAACAGCCACGGTTAGGGGAATAACCACGCAGCCGAGCTCCGTTTTCCCTAAACTCTGAAATTTCTCCGTCATTTCCCAGCGAAAATCTGTCAATTTTGCATGACAAGTGCGGAATATATACAGTTTGGAGCATGCAAAATTTGAAGTTGGTTGGAAAATTCCTTGATTTCCAAATTTGCCGGCATTTGGGACACACTTTGACCTAATTCCCGTCACAATCTGGGGTGAGTCAACGGCCGTACAAATGTACACCAGCGCGGCGCAGGGTGTCCCAACAGCCACGGTTAGGGGAATAACCACGCAGCCGAGCTCCGTTTTCCCTAAACTCTGAAATTTCTCCGTCATTTCCCAGCGAAAATCTGTCAATTTTGCATGACAAGTGCGGAATATATACAGTTTGGAGCATGCAAAATTTGAAGTTGGTTGGAAAATTCCTTGATTTCCAAATTTGCCGGCATTTGGGACACACTTTGACCTAATTCCCGTCACAATCTGGGGTGAGTCAACGGCCGTACAAATGTACACCAGCGCGGCGCATGCGCAGGGTGTCCCAACAGCCACGGTTAGGGGAATAACCACGCAGCCGAGCTCCGTTTTCCCTAAACTCTGAAATTTCTCCGTCATTTCCCAGCGAAAATCTGTCGATTTTGCATGACAAGTGCGGAATATATACAGTTTGGAGCATGCAAAATTTGAAGTTGGTTGGAAAATTCCTTGATTTCCAAATTTGCCGGCATTTGGGACACACTTTGACCTAATTCCCGTCACAATCTGGGGTGAGTCAACGGCCGTAGAAATGTACACCAGCGCGGCGCAGGGTGTCGCAACAGCCACGGTTAGGGGAATAACCACGCAGCCGAGCTCCGTTTTCCCTAAACTCTGAAATTTCTCCGTCATTTCCCAGCGAAAATCTGTCAATTTTGCATGACAAGTGCGGAATATATACAGTTTGGAGCATGCAAAATTTGAAGTTGGTTGGAAAATTCCTTGATTTCCAAATTTGCCGGCATTTGGGACACACTTTGACCTAATTCCCGTCACAATCTGGGGTGAGTCAACGGCCGTACAAATGTACACCAGCGCGGCGCAGGGTGTCCCAACAGCCACGGTTAGGGGAATAACCACGCAGCCGAGCTCCGTTTTCCCTAAACTCTGAAATTTCTCCGTCATTTCCCAGCGAAAATCTGTCGATTTTGCATGACAAGTGCGGAATATATACAGTTTGGAGCATGCAAAATTTGAAGTTGGTTGGAAAATTCCTTGATTTCCAAATTTGCCGGCATTTGGGACACACTTTGACCTAATTCCCGTCACAATCTGGGGTGAGTCAACGGCCGTAGAAATGTACACCAGCGCGGCGCAGGGTGTCGCAACAGCCACGGTTAGGGGAATAACCACGCAGCCGAGCTCCGTTTTCCCTAAACTCTGAAATTTCTCCGTCATTTTCCAGCGAAAATCTGTCAATTTTGCATGACAAGTGCGGAATATATACAGTTTGGAGCATGCAAAATTTGAAGTTAGTTGGAAAATTCCTTGATTTCAAATTTGCCGGCATTTGGGACACACTTTGACCTAATTCCCGTCACAATCTGGGGTGAGTCAACGGCCGTAGAAATGTACACCAGCGCATGCGCAGGGTGTCCCAACAGCCACGGTTAGGGGAATAACCACGCAGCCGAGCTCCGTTTTCCCTAAACTCTCAAATTTCTCCGTCATTTCCCAGCGAAAATCTGTCAATTTTGCATGACAAGTGCGGAATATATACAGTTTGGAGCATGCAAAATTTGAAGTTGGTTGGAAAATTCCTTGATTTCCAAATTTGCCGGCATTTGGGACACACTTTGACCTAATTCCCGTCACAATCTGGGGCGAGTCAACGGCCGTACAAATGTACACCAGCGCGGCGCAGGGTGTCCCAACAGCCACGGTTAGGGGAATAACCACGCAGCCGAGCTCCGTTTTCCCTAAACTCTGAAATTTCTCCGTCATTTCCCAGCGAAAATCTGTCAATTTTGCATGACAAGTGCGGAATATATACAGTTTGGAGCATGCAAAATTTGAAGTTGGTTGGAAAATTCCTTGATTTCCAAATTTGCCGGCATTTGGGACACACTTTGACCTAATTCCCGTCACAATCTGGGGTGAGTCAACGGCCGTACAAATGTACACCAGCGCGGCGCAGGGTGTCCCAACAGCCACGGTTAGGGGAATAACCACGCAACCGAGCTCCGTTTTCCCTAAACTCTGAAATTTCTCCGTCATTTCCCAGCGAAAATCTGTCAATTTTGCATGACAAGTGCGGAATATATACAGTTTGGAGCGTGCAAAATTTGAAGTTGGTTGGAAAATTCCTTGATTTCCAAATTTGCCGGCATTTGGGACACACTTTGACCTAATTCCCGTCACAATCTGGGGTGAGTCAACGGCCGTACAAATGTACACCAGCGCGGCGCAGGGTGTCCCAACAGCCACGGTTAGGGGAATAACCACGCAGCCGAGCTCCGTTTTCCCTAAACTCTGAAATTTCTCCGTCATTTCCCAGCGAACATCTGTCAATTTTGCATGACAAGTGCGGAATATATACAGTTTGGAGCATGCAAAATTTGAAGTTGGTTGGAAAATTCCTTGATTTCCAAATGTGCCGGCATTTGGGACACACTTTGACCTAATTCCCGTCACAATCTGGGGTGAGTCAACGGCCGTACAAATGTACACCAGCGCGGCGCATGCGCAGGGTGTCCCAACAGCCACGGGTAGGGGAATAACCACGCAGCCGAGCTCCGTTTTTCCTAAACTCTGAAATTTCTCCGTCATTTCCCAGCGAAAATCTGTCAATTTTGCATGACAAGTGCGAAATATATACAGTTTGGAGCATGCAAAATTTGAAGTTGGTTGGAAAATTCCTTGATTTCCAAATTTGCCGGCATTTGGGACACACTTTGACCTAATTCCCGTCACAATCTGGGGTGAGTCAACGGCCGTACAAATGTACACCAGCGCGGCGCATGCGCAGGGTGTCCCAACAGCCACGGTTAGGGGAATAACCACGCAGCCGAGCTCCGTTTTCCCTAAACTCTGAAATTTCTCCGTCATTTCCCAGCGAAAATCTGTCAATTTTGCATGACAAGTGCGGAATATATACAGTTTGGAGCATGCAAAATTTGAAGTTGGTTGGAAAATTCCTTGATTTCCAAATTTGCCGGCATTTGGGACACACTTTGACCTAATTCCCGTCACAATCTGGGGTGAGTCAACGGCCGTACAAATGTACACCAGCGCGGCGCAGGGTGTCCCAACAGCCACGGTTAGGGGAATAACCACGCAGCCGAGCTCCGTTTTCCCTAAACTCTGAAATTTCTCCGTCATTTCCCAGCGAAAATCTGTCAATTTTGCATGACACGTGCGGAATATATACAGTTTGGAGCATGCAAAATTTGAAGTTGGTTGGAAAATTCCTTGATTTCCAAATTTGCCGGCATTTGGGACACACTTTGACCTAATTCCCGTCACAATCTGGGGTGAGTCAACGGCCGTACAAATGTACACCAGCGCGGCGCAGGGTGTCCCAACAGCCACGGTTAGGGGAATAACCACGCAGCCGAGCTCCGTTTTCCCTAAACTCTGAAATTTCTCCGTCATTTCCCCGCGAAAATCTGTCAATTTTGCATGACAAGTGCGGAATATATACAGTTTGGAGCATGCAAAATTTGAAGTTGGTTGGAAAATTCCTTGATTTCCAAATTTGCCGGCATTTGGGACACACTTTGACCTAATTCCCGTCACAATGTGGGGTGAGTCAACGGCCGTACAAATGTACACCAGCGCGGCGCATGCGCAGGGTGTCCCAACAGCCACGGTTAGGGGAATAACCACGCAGCCGAGCTCCGTTTTCCCTAAACTCTAAAATTTCTCCGTCATTTCCCAGCGAAAATCTGTCAATTTTGCATGACAAGTGCGGAATATATACAGTTTGGAGCATGCAAAATTTGAAGTTGGTTGGAAAATTCCTTGATTTCCAAATTTTCCGGCATTTGGGACACACTTTGACCTAATTCCCGTCACAATCTGGGGCGAGTCAACGGCCGTACAAATGTACACCAGCGCGGCGCAGGGTGTCCCAACAGCCACGGTTAGGGGAATAACCACGCAGCCGAGCTCCGTTTTCCCTAAACTCTGAAATTTCTCCGTCATTTCCCAGCGAAAATCTGTCAATCTTGCATGACAAGTGCGGAATATATACAGTTTGGAGCATGCAAAATTTGAAGTTGGTTGGAAAATTCCTTGATTTCCAAATTTGCCGGCATTTGGGACACACTTTGACCTAATTCCCGTCACAATCTGGGATGAGTCAACGGCCGTAGAAATGTACACCAGCGCATGCGCAGGGTGTCCCAACAGCCACGGTTAGGGGAATAACCACGCAGCCGAGCTCCGTTTTCCCTAAACTCCGAAATTTCTCCGTCATTTCCCAGCGAAAATCTGTCAATTTTGCATGACAAGTGCGGAATATATACAGTTTGGAGCATGCAAAATTTGAAGTTGGTTGGAAAATTCCTTGATTTCCAAATGTGCCGGCATTTGGGACACACTTTGACCTAATTCCCGTCACAATCTGGGGTGAGTCAACGGCCGTACAAATGTACACCAGCGCGGCGCATGCGCAGGGTGTCCCAACAGCCACGGTTAGGGGAATAACCACGCAGCCGAGCTCCGTTTTTCCTAAACTCTGAAATTTCTCCGTCATTTCCCAGCGAAAATCTGTCAATTTTGCATGACAAGTGCGAAATATATACAGTTTGGAGCATGCAAAATTTGAAGTTGGTTGGAAAATTCCTTGATTTCCAAATTTGCCGGCATTTGGGACACACTTTGACCTAATTCCCGTCACAATCTGGGGTGAGTCAACGGCCGTACAAATGTACACCAGCGCGGCGCATGCGCAGGGTGTCCCAACAGCCACGGTTAGGGGAATAACCACGCAGCCGAGCTCCGTTTTCCCTAAACTCTGAAATTTCTCCGTCATTTCCCAGCGAAAATCTGTCAATTTTGCATGACAAGTGCGGAATATATACAGTTTGGAGCATGCAAAATTTGAAGTTGGTTGGAAAATTCCTTGATTTCCAAATTTGCCGGCATTTGGGACACACTTTGACCTAATTCCCGTCACAATCTGGGGTGAGTCAACGGCCGTACAAATGTACACCAGCGCGGCGCAGGGTGTCCCAACAGCCACGGTTAGGGGAATAACCACGCAGCCGAGCTCCGTTTTCCCTAAACTCTGAAATTTCTCCGTCATTTCCCAGCGAAAATCTGTCAATTTTGCATGACACGTGCGGAATATATACAGTTTGGAGCATGCAAAATTTGAAGTTGGTTGGAAAATTCCTTGATTTCCAAATTTGCCGGCATTTGGGACACACTTTGACCTAATTCCCGTCACAATCTGGGGTGAGTCAACGGCCGTACAAATGTACACCAGCGCGGCGCAGGGTGTCCCAACAGCCACGGTTAGGGGAATAACCACGCAGCCGAGCTCCGTTTTCCCTAAACTCTGAAATTTCTCCGTCATTTCCCCGCGAAAATCTGTCAATTTTGCATGACAAGTGCGGAATATATACAGTTTGGAGCATGCAAAATTTGAAGTTGGTTGGAAAATTCCTTGATTTCCAAATTTGCCGGCATTTGGGACACACTTTGACCTAATTCCCGTCACAATCTGGGGTGAGTCAACGGCCGTACAAATGTACACCAGCGCGGCGCATGCGCAGGGTGTTCCAACAGCCACGGTTAGGGGAATAA
>JBBELK010001304.1:0-140317 GCA_037783545.1 Henricia sp. BOLD:AAB3569 | reverse complement strand
ATGAGCGGTCGGGCTGGCGTACAGTTCTTTACTCGTCTTTCAGCTCTGGCGTCCCGGGTTAGATTCCGGGGTGTGTATGTGGATTGGGTTTGCAGTCCCCTTGGCTGCATGTGTTCTCCCCATGATATTTTCGTTGGGGTTTGATAATAAAGTGAAGTTAAACGTATGTTGGTGGCATGATATATAAGGTCTGAATTGCCGGAGATGCCATAGAATCATATACAACAGCAACTTAACAACATTCAAACAAAGCTAAACTAACAAAAGGAACGGAGATGCACCGTCAACGTCTTTCTATTTCTGTGACGGAATATGTATAATCTGCGCATAATTTGGGCGTTGGGAATTTTATGGCGGCGTTGTTATACCATTATTTGCACACAGATATTGGTCCCAGGATTTCCAATTCTGCAGTTTTTGATGAAGAAACCTTTCCGCAAAAGGTAAGTCCTCTGCGTGTTTCTACGCTTTTGAATTATTGAAAATATATCTTCAGTACTATATGTGATCAGCTTTAGACAATATTGCCATCCTTCCTGCAATTTATAATATACTTTTTAGAGAATATATCTCAAATACAGCGACACGAACTTGAGGCCCATTTTAGATGCCATTGTGTGTGTTTTATCTTTCATAAAGGTGGAGACAAACTCTGTGCACATCCACAAGGCAACTGAACAACTTACATCATCTGCAAATCCTAAAGACACTCGGGCCTCTGCAAGACCAGAAGACGCCATCTTACAGGAGCAGAACAGAAGACGACAGATCCTGGAAGAAGGGTGCCGGCGTCTCAATATGTCACGTGACCCTCCACGTGATCACAGCCACATGCTCGTCAGCGACGCGCACAAAATCCTCTTCACTTTCATCCCTAAGGTTTCCTGCAAATCTTGGAAAGATGTCTTTGAGCAGTTGAGAAGGCACAACAATGGTTCCAGGAGTCCAAAATTTGCCAGGTACTCTGCAGACGAGAAGGAAGCCAAGCTGGTTAGTTATCGTAAAGTCCTGTTCGTCCGGGAACCGCTGAGTCGGGTTCTCTCAGCGTACATGAGTAAATTTAGGGGCGGGGCGTTGTACCACCACGCCCCCTTACAGCGCTTCTGGGAGCGGATCTTCGGTAGAGACATCGTGCAGCGCTACAGAGGACTTCAAGCAACCTCGATCCCTAAACGCACGTGGTTAAACATCACGCTACCCGAATTCCTACAGTACATCACAGACCTGGGAACCAGCATAAAGATGAACGTGTACAACGATCACTGGCTCCCGCAGAATGTCATATCCCATCCGTGTCAAATCCAATACGATTTCATTGGCCATTTTGAAAACCTCGAAACTGAGGGTCCGTACGTACTGAAATGGCTCGAGGTTGACCATTTGGTCGGGCTCCCTGAATACCACGACTCGAACGCGTTGCAGAAGCTCGTTGACTATTACAGGCAGGTACCATTGGACCTCATTCGGAAAGTGATTGTATATTATAAGAACGACTACATGCTATTTGGATATTCTGTCGACGATGTTATTGCTCGGTTCATGCAGCGTTTATTCCAAGACCACAATGTGTGAGATTCTGGGGTTTGTTTTTACAAAACAGAAACATCTTTCTGCCGTAATTGCTGCTTTCGCCAGTAATAGCTTTGGTTGTCAGCGACCATAACCAGATCTAGTCTCGCATGTATACCCAGACTTGGTGGGGATGCTCTCCCATCTGGGGCTAATTTCATAGAGGTGTATAAGCAAAAAAAACATTGCTTAAGTACAAAAAACACTTGCTTAGTAGAGAACGTTACCAGTGAAATGCTCATGTGATAGAAATATTGTATGACCAGTGTTAGAAGACTGTTTCATTACCATGACAATCACATGACATTTTTGGCGGTAACCTCATTTTATCAAGCATGGTTTTTCATGCTTAAGCAGCTCTATGAAATTGGCCCCAGGTCTGGGGACTTGCAATGAGAGCTCATCGCTGATTGGTTGAGACCCGCACCGAATTTCGGTGCGAGACCCCCGCGAAGGTTTTGGCTCATTATCATAAGCACCACGGGTAAAACTCGGACAGCTGCAGACACCAGTACATAACACACACCAAATGGTCTTTACGAGAAACATGACACATACCTTCTTCACCCATATCACATTACAGGTTCATATTTAGCGACTGGTACATCTTTATGACGCGTCGTCCCTCGTCAAACATGAAGAATTCCCTCCTAATCTCGATCAAGTGCAATCATAACATTTACCGCATAGCATTTGAAACACTGACGGAGTCTGGTAGCTGCATTGTATATAGCGACGTGTCGTGTCATATCGCAGGATCTTTTGGCACCCGTCTACTACCAAGGGCACGTTCTGTTGCTATGGCAGCACGCTGATGTGATCGCATGACCAATAGCAGTGCACGCACTTTTAAAGACAGCTCACGAATGGGCATCGCGATGAGCTCTCATCGCAAGTCCCCAGACCTGATGGGCGAGCATCAACGAGTTAAAAGCCGAAATTGTATGCTAAATTGTGTTCTTAGAAACAGTAGCAGAATATCAGTAAATACACATCACATACGATTTTGGCTGGCAACCCATTTTCGCAAAATAAAGCAAACAAATTATGTGGTAACCAATTGTTTTGTGCTAAACAGCACCATGAAATTGGCCCCTGCTCATGTTTATGACGTAATTCCTGGTTCAGTCAATGACTAACTAAAACTGTTCATTGGATGAGGAATTACGTCAGAAACATGTTTTTGGTTATGGTCGCCAAAACAGTACCTTAAATAGGAGACTTTTAAAATGCGTGGTGGCAGCAGACAAACCGGTTCTTCTGCATTGTTTACACCACGTTTGAGCTAAAGTGCGAATGCTCAAGAGGACGAATGCAATGGAAAAGGACCGGATTGTTTGCTGGTGTTGGTGTGTTAACAAAAGGGAAGAGTGTGTTGAGTAATATTATATAGACCGTATCGAATAGCCCCATTTCGTGGGGCACCTTTTGTTACTTTAACCGTTCAACAAAGGAAGCACAATCTGTGCAACCGTGCATGTCCGTCCTCAAGGAACAATCAAACTGCCCCACGAAATGGCGGCTATTCGATACGGTCTATAGGGGGAATCCTCAGGCCCCATATCGTGCTGGGTATATCAGAACTTCAACACAGCTAGCTACAGTCTGGCTCACTGATTCTCGCATGTACACCATGGTGATCATCATAATTCAGTGGTGAAAGACTGCTGTATATTTTTCTTAGGCAGCAGCATGGAGGAAGGAAACAATGGGAAAGGTAGCGCACAGGAAAACAAAGGTATAAAGTGGGCCTCCCACAGTACGATTTTTGCCACGAATTTCCAACAATTAGGTACGATTTGGTGAGATTACCGGCCCAGAGACGGTCTATATAGATACACAATCGTACCAAATCGTACATAATCGTTGTAAATTCGTGGCAAAATTCGCACAGTGGGAGGCCCGCTTAATACAAGGGCGGGAATGTCCTGCGAACTACACCCTGTACACCGTGTGAACGATGTGTATGTGGGGGAGGGGGGTGCTCCATAAGGACTCAAGACTGATACATTTTTAAAGGTACACACCGGCCTACTGTTTACGTAATTTAGTGATGCAGCATCCTTGACAATAATTGTTTGATGGTCCTTGTGAAAAAAAGATCGTCAAAATGTCCCGTAATTAACCACAAAAGCTTAAAATTAATAAAAACGGTAAATAGTCGAGTTATACGCTTTACCAGCCGTTCACTATCGCGCGAGACTCACGACTTTGTCGGAAACGATTCGCTCTTCACTTGGCAGCTTTTTTCTCCCATTTTCTGCTGAAGATTTCACTGGACAGCCTGGACGACCGAATGGGTTTTGACCGTTTTTCCGTTTTCCGTATAGAGGAGCTGACATTCATGGTTTGTCTTCACAAACGTACAATTGTAGTGGTTTTAGCCGGGCAACGTGTGTGTGCCGTGGGGCTAAATGTCACATTGTCCGGTAGACTGTCCACGGTGGAACTCGCTTCGGTTTCGTTGGACTTTGTGTCAACATTTTATGTTCGATTTTTCAGATTTAGTTTAACTTTGTTTCGTAACCTGAATAAATAGTCTATTTTGTCAAATACTCATAAATATTTTGAAACAAAATCAGAGCTGAATTTGATGCAGTACTGCAGTAACAAACATCAGGAATAAACTGTGTATCACACGGCCATACGGCTGGAAATAAAACTAACTCCAAAGACACGTGATTTATCGGAACCATAATCTAGTTCTGATAAATCACGTAACCTCGATGTTTTGAAAAATGCTCAAAAACGGCCAAATTTGGTGGTTTCTTTTTAGATTCTCTTCAGTCTGTATGGGTCTATTTCGAGCCCAAAATAGCCCAACAAAGCCGGTTTGTCCCTTTAACGAGAGTCACTTATATAGTAGTTTTTATTAACAGAAACCTGCAATTTTGTTCTTTTATACCCCGTTCTTCTCAGTTAGTTCTCTTATAGTATCCCGCCCCCTTTTTGGGTGGGCGGAATTTGGTGATGGGGTCTGGTCATTTTAGCAGAATTAAAACCATCTCAAAGAAACAAAAAGTGAAATTTGACTTTCTTCGTTTTAAAAGTCTCCCATTGTGACGTTTAATATTTTTTTGTGACGTCGGCAAACTTGCGCGCGCCCTTGTTTTACGGCACAATGCACAACAAAGAAAGCGCACGCGCAGCGCACGCGCAGCGCACGCGCAGCGCACGCGCCCAGCAACAAGAAGCATTGTCAACACGTCTTGTTTTGTTTGTTCACATTGTGTATCAAACACAGCGATATTTGCATCAAGTGCATTTTTGTGCAAAATATTTTGAGCGAAATTTTACGAAAAAAATCTGATTCGACAATGTTGAACAGCGCGAATCAGCAAGTGTTAGTTGCGGAGGTTTTGTCGTTGCCGATATCGAGCAATGATTTGGAGCGGAAGCCGATCAAGCCGCAGAGGGGCCAAGGCAGGCCTGATCAGGTGCGTGCGGCTCGTCCGCAGTCCGGCCGCGGGGCCGTGGCGTTCTCAGCCGGCAAAGGGAACGGGAAGGGACGGAAGAAGAGATTTGTAGACTACGTGAGCTGCTGCAAACCCGAGAAGGAAATTGACATGGCGGACGCCATGGAGATGGGACTGGCCGTGGAATTTGTCGATCTTTCCCACCAGGAAGCAAGGTAAGATTGCTTTGTTTCATTCGCCATCGGGAGAGTGCCGTGCGCGTTTGCGTCATCGACCTAGAAAAATTCGGTTTGCAATGTGCTTATTCCAAAGACCCTTTCTAAATTTCTATAGGTTAAACCTAGCTGGTGATTAAAATGAAAATGGGAACGGAAAGGGAAACAGGAAAACACAGGTGGAGAAAGGATAAAGTTTTTCACGCTGTCCTATTTGCCTCATTTTGATAAAGAAAGATTCTGCAAAGTGGTGAAATCCGGATTAGTCCAATCTCCAGGAAATCTGTAATATATATAAGCAGATTTCGAGTTAGTGGAACATAGGCGAGCATATCCTATATTAAATTATTCAATGTGCAAAGTTGCAAGATGTCTTACAGAGGTCCTGATTTTGCATCAAAACTTCAAACAGGTCTTCATATTATTTCCCCACCTCCCAAAATACCAGCCAAAATACCGACACAGTGAGTGAGAACTCGAACCCCTCGTGTCCAGCTCCACCGCCAAGTCCAATCCATCGATCCCGCCACCAGCGGCAGCCAATACCCAATCTCCTTCCCAGCCCCATGGGGCTCGCATCGGGGACCACTCACCGGGAGGAGGTGGCGACTGGTGGGGAGACTGAGACTACTGAGCCGTCTGAGAGTAGCGGTCTGCTCGCTCGCGTCAGACACATCAGGAGCTACCTCCGAGACTTGAGGAGCAAAAAGGGAAGGAAGTCTAACTCCTCAAAGTCGAAAGCAGGTTCAAGTTACGCTACCTCCCCAAGGTAAAACTCTATTTCCCTGCAGCCATACCCGCTCTGCAAAAAGGTATAGAATAAGTCGCGCAGGCTACCATGAAAAGTAATCGGCGGCAGATCCACGCTCATTAAAAATGCAAAAACACAAGGGAAATTCCAGGCGGAACACAGACATTCCAGGCGGTATCTGGGCCCCGCCAGGAATTTCCATTGTGTTTTTGAATTTTAATGAGCATGGATCTGCCGCAGATTTCTTCTTAAGGTATTTCTTTGTATTTCTGTATTTTAATGGGTCAGGATCCGCCACTGTTTTCAGCTGCATTGGCCCATTTGTAGATGCATGTTAATATAATGTTAAAAGAGCGTCCAAGCTCCTATAAAAGCTACCATTTTAGACAGAAAAATCATGTTGCGTTTGCTACTATGAGAGTTTGTTGTACATGTCGTTGCCACAAACGCCTGGACTTATAGGCAGATTACATGATTGGAAAACTTTTATAGGCACACGAGCATTACACAACTAAAGAATAATGTTGATAAACCGCCTTGTAGAAATTTCAGCCACATAGATGCAGTAATACTTTAGAAAACCTTAAAAATCCATACACCGTATTTTGTGTTGATTTATGCATGGTCTCTGTTACAGATACTGCTGCGGTGTACGAGGCCCCGTGCTTCATTCATCGTACATACACTTGGGTTCAGTTTGTTCGCCTTGGTAGCTGTATATCTGTTGCGGGGACAACCTGACAGGACGATACACAGTCCAAGACATTTCATGAATTGTGAGTATAAAGAGATGTTTTATACGGCCAAATCGTAATTTTAAACCATGTGTTTCGTGTGGTATTTTAAAATTATAATTCAGCCCCATCACGTGATTATTATGAGCGGTCGGGCTGGCGTACAGTTCTTTACTCGTCTTTCAGCTCTGGCGTCCCGGGTTAGATTCCGGGGTGTGTATGTGGATTGGGTTTGCAGTCCCCTTGGCTGCATGTGTTCTCCCCATGATATTTTCGTTGGGGTTTGATAATAAAGTGAAGTTAAACGTATGTTGGTGGCATGATATATAAGGTCTGAATTGCCGGAGATGCCATAGAATCATATACAACAGCAACTTAACAACATTCAAACAAAGCTAAACTAACAAAAGGAACGGAGATGCACCGTCAACGTCTTTCTATTTCTGTGACGGAATATGTATAATCTGCGCATAATTTGGGCGTTGGGAATTTTATGGCGGCGTTGTTATACCATTATTTGCACACAGATATTGGTCCCAGGATTTCCAATTCTGCAGTTTTTGATGAAGAAACCTTTCCGCAAAAGGTAAGTCCTCTGCGTGTTTCTACGCTTTTGAATTATTGAAAATATATCTTCAGTACTATATGTGATCAGCTTTAGACAATATTGCCATCCTTCCTGCAATTTATAATATACTTTTTAGAGAATATATCTCAAATACAGCGACACGAACTTGAGGCCCATTTTAGATGCCATTGTGTGTGTTTTATCTTTCATAAAGGTGGAGACAAACTCTGTGCACATCCACAAGGCAACTGAACAACTTACATCATCTGCAAATCCTAAAGACACTCGGGCCTCTGCAAGACCAGAAGACGCCATCTTACAGGAGCAGAACAGAAGACGACAGATCCTGGAAGAAGGGTGCCGGCGTCTCAATATGTCACGTGACCCTCCACGTGATCACAGCCACATGCTCGTCAGCGACGCGCACAAAATCCTCTTCACTTTCATCCCTAAGGTTTCCTGCAAATCTTGGAAAGATGTCTTTGAGCAGTTGAGAAGGCACAACAATGGTTCCAGGAGTCCAAAATTTGCCAGGTACTCTGCAGACGAGAAGGAAGCCAAGCTGGTTAGTTATCGTAAAGTCCTGTTCGTCCGGGAACCGCTGAGTCGGGTTCTCTCAGCGTACATGAGTAAATTTAGGGGCGGGGCGTTGTACCACCACGCCCCCTTACAGCGCTTCTGGGAGCGGATCTTCGGTAGAGACATCGTGCAGCGCTACAGAGGACTTCAAGCAACCTCGATCCCTAAACGCACGTGGTTAAACATCACGCTACCCGAATTCCTACAGTACATCACAGACCTGGGAACCAGCATAAAGATGAACGTGTACAACGATCACTGGCTCCCGCAGAATGTCATATCCCATCCGTGTCAAATCCAATACGATTTCATTGGCCATTTTGAAAACCTCGAAACTGAGGGTCCGTACGTACTGAAATGGCTCGAGGTTGACCATTTGGTCGGGCTCCCTGAATACCACGACTCGAACGCGTTGCAGAAGCTCGTTGACTATTACAGGCAGGTACCATTGGACCTCATTCGGAAAGTGATTGTATATTATAAGAACGACTACATGCTATTTGGATATTCTGTCGACGATGTTATTGCTCGGTTCATGCAGCGTTTATTCCAAGACCACAATGTGTGAGATTCTGGGGTTTGTTTTTACAAAACAGAAACATCTTTCTGCCGTAATTGCTGCTTTCGCCAGTAATAGCTTTGGTTGTCAGCGACCATAACCAGATCTAGTCTCGCATGTATACCCAGACTTGGTGGGGATGCTCTCCCATCTGGGGCTAATTTCATAGAGGTGTATAAGCAAAAAAAACATTGCTTAAGTACAAAAAACACTTGCTTAGTAGAGAACGTTACCAGTGAAATGCTCATGTGATAGAAATATTGTATGACCAGTGTTAGAAGACTGTTTCATTACCATGACAATCACATGACATTTTTGGCGGTAACCTCATTTTATCAAGCATGGTTTTTCATGCTTAAGCAGCTCTATGAAATTGGCCCCAGGTCTGGGGACTTGCAATGAGAGCTCATCGCTGATTGGTTGAGACCCGCACCGAATTTCGGTGCGAGACCCCCGCGAAGGTTTTGGCTCATTATCATAAGCACCACGGGTAAAACTCGGACAGCTGCAGACACCAGTACATAACACACACCAAATGGTCTTTACGAGAAACATGACACATACCTTCTTCACCCATATCACATTACAGGTTCATATTTAGCGACTGGTACATCTTTATGACGCGTCGTCCCTCGTCAAACATGAAGAATTCCCTCCTAATCTCGATCAAGTGCAATCATAACATTTACCGCATAGCATTTGAAACACTGACGGAGTCTGGTAGCTGCATTGTATATAGCGACGTGTCGTGTCATATCGCAGGATCTTTTGGCACCCGTCTACTACCAAGGGCACGTTCTGTTGCTATGGCAGCACGCTGATGTGATCGCATGACCAATAGCAGTGCACGCACTTTTAAAGACAGCTCACGAATGGGCATCGCGATGAGCTCTCATCGCAAGTCCCCAGACCTGATGGGCGAGCATCAACGAGTTAAAAGCCGAAATTGTATGCTAAATTGTGTTCTTAGAAACAGTAGCAGAATATCAGTAAATACACATCACATACGATTTTGGCTGGCAACCCATTTTCGCAAAATAAAGCAAACAAATTATGTGGTAACCAATTGTTTTGTGCTAAACAGCACCATGAAATTGGCCCCTGCTCATGTTTATGACGTAATTCCTGGTTCAGTCAATGACTAACTAAAACTGTTCATTGGATGAGGAATTACGTCAGAAACATGTTTTTGGTTATGGTCGCCAAAACAGTACCTTAAATAGGAGACTTTTAAAATGCGTGGTGGCAGCAGACAAACCGGTTCTTCTGCATTGTTTACACCACGTTTGAGCTAAAGTGCGAATGCTCAAGAGGACGAATGCAATGGAAAAGGACCGGATTGTTTGCTGGTGTTGGTGTGTTAACAAAAGGGAAGAGTGTGTTGAGTAATATTATATAGACCGTATCGAATAGCCCCATTTCGTGGGGCACCTTTTGTTACTTTAACCGTTCAACAAAGGAAGCACAATCTGTGCAACCGTGCATGTCCGTCCTCAAGGAACAATCAAACTGCCCCACGAAATGGCGGCTATTCGATACGGTCTATAGGGGGAATCCTCAGGCCCCATATCGTGCTGGGTATATCAGAACTTCAACACAGCTAGCTACAGTCTGGCTCACTGATTCTCGCATGTACACCATGGTGATCATCATAATTCAGTGGTGAAAGACTGCTGTATATTTTTCTTAGGCAGCAGCATGGAGGAAGGAAACAATGGGAAAGGTAGCGCACAGGAAAACAAAGGTATAAAGTGGGCCTCCCACAGTACGATTTTTGCCACGAATTTCCAACAATTAGGTACGATTTGGTGAGATTACCGGCCCAGAGACGGTCTATATAGATACACAATCGTACCAAATCGTACATAATCGTTGTAAATTCGTGGCAAAATTCGCACAGTGGGAGGCCCGCTTAATACAAGGGCGGGAATGTCCTGCGAACTACACCCTGTACACCGTGTGAACGATGTGTATGTGGGGGAGGGGGGTGCTCCATAAGGACTCAAGACTGATACATTTTTAAAGGTACACACCGGCCTACTGTTTACGTAATTTAGTGATGCAGCATCCTTGACAATAATTGTTTGATGGTCCTTGTGAAAAAAAGATCGTCAAAATGTCCCGTAATTAACCACAAAAGCTTAAAATTAATAAAAACGGTAAATAGTCGAGTTATACGCTTTACCAGCCGTTCACTATCGCGCGAGACTCACGACTTTGTCGGAAACGATTCGCTCTTCACTTGGCAGCTTTTTTCTCCCATTTTCTGCTGAAGATTTCACTGGACAGCCTGGACGACCGAATGGGTTTTGACCGTTTTTCCGTTTTCCGTATAGAGGAGCTGACATTCATGGTTTGTCTTCACAAACGTACAATTGTAGTGGTTTTAGCCGGGCAACGTGTGTGTGCCGTGGGGCTAAATGTCACATTGTCCGGTAGACTGTCCACGGTGGAACTCGCTTCGGTTTCGTTGGACTTTGTGTCAACATTTTATGTTCGATTTTTCAGATTTAGTTTAACTTTGTTTCGTAACCTGAATAAATAGTCTATTTTGTCAAATACTCATAAATATTTTGAAACAAAATCAGAGCTGAATTTGATGCAGTACTGCAGTAACAAACATCAGGAATAAACTGTGTATCACACGGCCATACGGCTGGAAATAAAACTAACTCCAAAGACACGTGATTTATCGGAACCATAATCTAGTTCTGATAAATCACGTAACCTCGATGTTTTGAAAAATGCTCAAAAACGGCCAAATTTGGTGGTTTCTTTTTAGATTCTCTTCAGTCTGTATGGGTCTATTTCGAGCCCAAAATAGCCCAACAAAGCCGGTTTGTCCCTTTAACGAGAGTCACTTATATAGTAGTTTTTATTAACAGAAACCTGCAATTTTGTTCTTTTATACCCCGTTCTTCTCAGTTAGTTCTCTTATAGTATCCCGCCCCCTTTTTGGGTGGGCGGAATTTGGTGATGGGGTCTGGTCATTTTAGCAGAATTAAAACCATCTCAAAGAAACAAAAAGTGAAATTTGACTTTCTTCGTTTTAAAAGTCTCCCATTGTGACGTTTAATATTTTTTTGTGACGTCGGCAAACTTGCGCGCGCCCTTGTTTTACGGCACAATGCACAACAAAGAAAGCGCACGCGCAGCGCACGCGCAGCGCACGCGCAGCGCACGCGCAGCGCACGCGCAGCGCACGCGCCCAGCAACAAGAAGCATTGTCAACACGTCTTGTTTTGTTTGTTCACATTGTGTATCAAACACAGCGATATTTGCATCAAGTGCATTTTTGTGCGAAATATTTTGAGCGAAATTTTACGAAAAAAATCTGATTCGACAATGTTGAACAGCGCGAATCAGCAAGTGTTAGTTGCGGAGGTTTTGTCGTTGCCGATATCGAGCAATGATTTGGAGCGGAAGCCGATCAAGCCGCAGAGGGGCCAAGGCAGGCCTGATCAGGTGCGTGCGGCTCGTCCGCAGTCCGGCCGCGGGGCCGTGGCGTTCTCAGCCGGCAAAGGGAACGGGAAGGGACGGAAGAAGAGATTTGTAGACTACGTGAGCTGCTGCAAACCCGAGAAGGAAATTGACATGGCGGACGCCATGGAGATGGGACTGGCCGTGGAATTTGTCGATCTTTCCCACCAGGAAGCAAGGTAAGATTGCTTTGTTTCATTCGCCATCGGGAGAGTGCCGTGCGCGTTTGCGTCATCGACCTAGAAAAATTCGGTTTGCAATGTGCTTATTCCAAAGACCCTTTCTAAATTTCTATAGGTTAAACCTAGCTGGTGATTAAAATGAAAATGGGAACGGAAAGGGAAACAGGAAAACACAGGTGGAGAAAGGATAAAGTTTTTCACGCTGTCCTATTTGCCTCATTTTGATAAAGAAAGATTCTGCAAAGTGGTGAAATCCGGATTAGTCCAATCTCCAGGAAATCTGTAATATATATAAGCAGATTTCGAGTTAGTGGAACATAGGCGAGCATATCCTATATTAAATTATTCAATGTGCAAAGTTGCAAGATGTCTTACAGAGGTCCTGATTTTGCATCAAAACTTCAAACAGGTCTTCATATTATTTCCCCACCTCCCAAAATACCAGCCAAAATACCGACACAGTGAGTGAGAACTCGAACCCCTCGTGTCCAGCTCCACCGCCAAGTCCAATCCATCGATCCCGCCACCAGCGGCAGCCAATACCCAATCTCCTTCCCAGCCCCATGGGGCTCGCATCGGGGACCACTCACCGGGAGGAGGTGGCGACTGGTGGGGAGACTGAGACTACTGAGCCGTCTGAGAGTAGCGGTCTGCTCGCTCGCGTCAGACACATCAGGAGCTACCTCCGAGACTTGAGGAGCAAAAAGGGAAGGAAGTCTAACTCCTCAAAGTCGAAAGCAGGTTCAAGTTACGCTACCTCCCCAAGGTAAAACTCTATTTCCCTGCAGCCATACCCGCTCTGCAAAAAGGTATAGAATAAGTCGCGCAGGCTACCATGAAAAGTAATCGGCGGCAGATCCACGCTCATTAAAAATGCAAAAACACAAGGGAAATTCCAGGTGGAACACAGACATTCCAGGCGGTATCTGGGCCCCGCCAGGAATTTCCATTGTGTTTTTGAATTTTAATGAGCATGGATCTGCCGCAGATTTCTTCTTAAGGTCGCAAAAACTCGACCTAGCCTGCGCGACTTATTCAATCTTTTTGTCACAATTATGATTCTGACAACTATGCTGTTTTACGCTGACGACATTTGGAGCTGAGATGCATAAAGCAAACATTTTTGAAGTACATGTTACTTTCTTTACGTTCCAACGTGTGCAGGGGAAAATTAGACAAAATAGGCCTACAATTTTCCTGCATGGGCGGTGGGGTTGACGTAGTGGTTCCTTCCCCGCCTTTCACTTCAGTGAGCCGATTTCACGAAAAATTGCAGTCGGAACCACCTCTTTCCTTTTCTCTTTTCCCTCCCAACAGGGAAGTCAGTAGCAATGAATCCGACGGGGTGTCCGTTCTCTCCATCTCCTTGGAGAACACCACCCAGCATCCAGTGGGGGTAGACTCGGGCTGTGGCAATGGAACCAATTGCCATTTCAACCCGGGACCAAGTTGCCAAACTGGCGAGAAGAAAGACGCCTGGAGAAAGCCGAAGGAGCCAAGGGCCAAGAGAGTAACAAAAGAAGGTGACCGGTGGAAGGCCGTGGAGGCATCCTACTCGGGGAGGTACACCAGCAAGGTCACCCCGCTGCAAATCGCAGAGGAAATCCCGGGCAGGGAGAGCAAGCAACGACCCTTGTACCGAGAAAATGACGTGTAAGCGTTTCTGTCATCCTGATATTGGCTGAATTTGTCCACAGGAAATTTGTCCATGCATGCAGAAATAAATCACAGGGAAGTTTTAGTTTAGAGTAGGAGCTTGGAGAGTTACGCTTGTAAAACCAAAAATGTTGGGATTAAAAGACATATAGGAGTGTCTTCATGCTGGGAATGTCTTCAACTATAGGAAAGTATTTTGTGGTGTGAATGCCTTTTCATCTTTTCATGTAAAAAAGGAAACACTCGATCTATCATTTACCAAAGCATTTGACGTTAGCCATCACTGTCTTCTGTTTTCACAGGACTCATAGCCATTTTTCTTTTTAAATGTCCAGGGGCCGCGATGGATCTGCAGCGTCATTCAACTTCGCAGCAGCGCAGTTCGATTCAAGGGTGCGTCGAATTGGCAAATCGTCCTCCACCCCAGAGAGCAGACTTATAAACAATCCACAAACTTCAAGCGTCCCATCCGTGGTGGGGGCATGCAGCGACCCCCAGCTACCGCCCGGTGTGCTTCCAGGTTCGCCAGCCTCCTGGGCCATCACAGACTGGACAACTCGAAAATCTAGTCAGCCATCAAGCTCATCCCATGCTCCGGGGCTAGCCAAGGCTCAGTCAAGCGGGTCGAATGGTGAGCAGAAGGATCATCCTCAGACGGCCTTTGCTAAGTACCACCAGAACGGACGGCGGGCCACGATGAGCAACTCGGCCGAGTCTTCAAGTTCCGTCTGCCATGACCCGGGCACGGCTACTGGAACGGGTCGGCCTGCTGATGATGTGAAAAGCGATTTCGAACTTCGACAAGCTGATGGATTCAAGAAAACTCACAGGTAAATGCAGTGCAGTTCTGAGTGCTATTTTGAAGGCAGTAAGTGAAGTTTCCTGTCTTTACGAATGCTTAAGAGTTTTTCTGATCAATAATTTTGACAAGAATGAAAGTGGACTCACATAATTCTGATTTTTGTTCACACTTTAAAGCAAAAGACATTACTTATCGCGACCTTCTGATATTTTTTTTCAGGATCATCCACGTGAAGCCGTTCTCTCCAAAGCCTTCCGGCTCCTCCTGAACGGCAGGTCCTGAAGACTTCTCCAGCAGACTCCCAGGAACGCTGCTAAAGAGCTGTCTGCTGAAAACCAACCAGTGTCCATGCAGAACATTTGGAAGCTACACCAGATGAATATAATTCTGAAACCCGTCTGGACAGAAATGCATGGCGGAAAAAATGTTGGGCTAGTGGAATATTTGCCTACGTTTGAAGAGTTAAGGACGATGCAGCTCTTACTTTAGAAACGTTTGGGCAGGCAACGTGGTGTTGCGGGTTTGATACCCGATCATGGTTGTGCCCTTGAGCAAGGCACTCAACCACAATTGCTCCATCGTGATGGAGCAATTAGTCCAGTGTGTTGTGTAACGCACTTAAAAGACCCCCAGAGCACTCTTTCGTGAAGATCAAGGAGATTCCTCAGTGCCTCTGGTCGCCGGCTGCCAATGGCGTCACCGTCTACCATCGGCAGCCGCATTCTTGTCTAGATGCTGAACCGGCTATGACAAGTAGAATAATATATGTAGATGTACATGTAGATGTATAAAGGGAAAGGGAGAAGGGGTGGTATCCTGTCGATCGTTTCCAATATTTACTTGGCATTGGAAGTAAATTTTTGTAAATCGCGTAGAGGACCAATGTTATCGATGGATCGTGATGTACACCATATACAATGAGCAAGTGTATTATGTATACAGTATAATTATTTTGGTTCTCAACATGTAGTCTAGGAATCAGGTTGGCGTAGCGGCTTTTCCCTCGCCATCCACCTCTGTGGCCCTACTTCGAATCCCGTCCGGGTCAGTATGTGGATTGGGTTCTCAGTCCCTGCTTGATTCCATGTTTCCCCCACACGTTGGTGTGTGGGGATTTCCTCCCACCTCTAAAAATGATCATTCTTCCTAGTGTTCTCTCGCACTTTGTGGTCGTGCTTAAGAATAGGTTGGCTGTGCAACGACTTAAGTCAGCTAATCGCCTTAACCAGATCCCTCTAGGGGATCGTACGAAAGAAGAAGGCATGTATGGTATAGTTGGCAAATGGGGAAAATTAGCGAAATGCAGCGTAATAAAGTGTTTACTGCGTTGTGGTCAATTAAAAAGTCACTACAAGAACCCCATACACTGTAAAAACACTTTGTCAAATTTAACTAGAAATCAGTCAAACCATTGCACCCAGCGGACCCTGAAAACCTAGTTACTGATAAATGACTAGAAATATAGTTACTAGGCTATACAGTGGATCTGACTCCGCCTGGTAGTTGTTTTAACTAGATATCTGTTTGACGTTACAAAGATTTTAGTCATCCTGATTAGAAAATCTGGTCAAACTGATTGATTTTCAGTTGCACCTAGCTGACCCTTATTGTCTAGTTATTTTTGACTAAGTTGTTTTTAGAGTGTAAGGACGACGCAATCTATTGCAATGATAATTGATGATGATGTAATCACTGCAATCAGAGGAAAAATATATATATGTTTTTTCTCAATCTCAAAAGTGGTTTTAAATATTTGGCCACGACTGTATTATTATATTATATAGCGCACATTATATTCCCAAACAAGTAAATAAATTAATTCATGCATTTTAAATTATTTTAATTATAAAGTCATCAAAGGAGGATAGCAAAAAAAAAAACAATTATCAAAGATTTTGGGGTGTAAAGGCCAATTGGGGCAATTTTTTCAAGTACCGATCAAGATACATCATGTATTTATTCACTTTACCAAATGGCAATAGAGGGCGCTATACAAAGGCTATAGGCCAACATGTACTTGTTTTCATACGTAGCCTATACTGAGTTTTCTCTGCTTAGAATAAAACTTTCGTATAATAAAAAGCAATTTTATAGACATTATTTTGTCTGTCTTTTTTCTTCTTCCAATCTTGTGACGGGTGTATTTGGTGACGGAAAGCCGAGATCACTGATTCAAATAACCGTTAGGCCATATAGACCGTATCGAATGGCTGCCATCTTGCGGGGCACTTTCGAATGGAGTATTTTGCTCTTCCTTTTTTTAATGGATAGTTCATTTATAATAACGTCACCCTTTGTGTGTTGCCAAGGTTACTGGGTCTACTAAAACCAGTGAACGGTTTCCCTGCGTTTTGACAATGGACGTTTCAGATTACCAGCGAACATTTCAGATTACCAGCGAAGATTACATGTCACATTTCGGACGTACCCACCGCCCTTGCATGCAGGGCGCTGGGAAAACTGACAGGCTAAACTGTGCCTTTCACAGATTCCTGTGAAGGAAGTATACGTCACGCCGCGCGTGCGCCAGGTCACGCGCAGAGCATTGTGGGGTTAAACAAAAACTTGTTTTATATTTCTGTTTTAAGACAAAAAAGATAACCTCGCGTCACGTGTCATATAAAATTTGGCTAATGAGAACTCAAAGAGATTTGCCCTTCCCATAGCAGCGCCCTATGAGGCGGAAAGTACGAGCCAAAATATGTCAAAATCACGCTGCTCGCTTGTTACGGTAGCATAGCGCCCTCTTTTGGCTTGTAAAATTTCCAGCTTTCGACCACATTGGTTGGCTAGGCTAACACCATTGTATCGTTTGCAGTGTACTAGAATTTTATTTATGGGTTCACAAGAAAAATCCTACTCAAATTGTTGCCAGCAATGCATGGCAACAAACAGCATGATTTTTGTTTCTTTCCCAAATTATACATTTCTGTGGGAAATAAAGTTATGGCATGGAGGAATTCGTTTCCTTCACCATGATGCACACATCGTGCTGAAGTTCACGTGACATCCATGTTTCAATGACGCCATTTTCCATAAATAAAGTTTGCGTTTTCTCATAAACGCGCTAATAAGTTGACGAGTAAACTGCAAACGTTCCGTATTTTCTGATAACAATCTCTGAGATACTGCGAAAGAAGTATCTCCCTCGAGGCTTTGTATACAGATACACCAACCGCAAAAAGGCCACCAGCACTAGCTCATGAATATTCATATGACGTAACAGATACTTCGGCCAATGACAGGCGTCCGTGAGCGGCTGGTACTAAAGTGGTCATCCGAACTCCCCCAGGAACCCCGGGCTACTCCCCTACGATTTGTAACACTTCCTACATCTGGCATTGCAGTTGTGCTAATGAGTTGCCAAGGACCTACGTAAAGCCGATTCTCCTGAAAAATCATTACAAGTTGGTGCACTGTTTAATATTTCAACTGACCGGATTTCTTTCTCCGAAACGGGTCTCGTGATTGTAAAATTTGGACGAATTCCGTGACCAAACTTTCTTCACTTCCAACATCTACGTTCATGAAGCAGAAGAAACGACACTGAGAGTTGTGGTACCATCGCTAGGTGAGTCTTTTTGAATGTTCACCGATCGATCCAAACTTGGCTTTATACCGTTGTTACGTTTTTTGCCCGTGCATACTTACGCAGTTGTGTATAATATGTAATTTTTCCTATATATTCTGGTGTTAAATTATCGATTTTCGCGATACATGTGATTGTATTCATCCACCGCTTAAGTCAAATCAGATTTGAAATTTAAATCCAATCAAAAGTTGTCTTCATAGGTTTAAAGTTTAAAAAGCACGATTTTCATCAAAAAAGTTGTACCATTTCCTGAAATTCTATGATAGTCACTGTTTGAATTTTTTTGTAAATGTTACAATGTATAACCATGAAAATGTTCAAAAACAAGTATTACGAAATCGTATAACTTCGTATAAATTCGCGATTAGGCTGCAGATGGAATCGACTGACTTTATAAATTGGCTTTGCGCCAACGTTGTTGAAATTAGCGTCGTACTATTTAAACAAGTTGCACGTGGGCCAAATGTTAAAAGCATAAATTATGATACAGAAACTGACGTTACTCCCCAAATTCCCTGCACAATGTATTTTTAATGTTTACTTTATCAGCCCACCCAATCGAAGTCTACGTACAAGACCCCACACCCAACTCAAAGTAACACCCATTGGCAAACGTCCAGGAATCATAACGGCATAATATTTTCAATGCTAAGGCCAAATTCTTGGACAAACCACTGCTGGAAACCAGGATAACTCTGCGAATCTCATCATCCCGAAGGAATCACAACTGATGGTGATGATGATGTGACGATACGTCTCGTGCTAGCCTTGAACCTCAGCACCCAAACCACTGTAAATTATTTAGCAAATTAGCAAGTGGTTCACGGTGCCCCGCAGACGCGCCCCAAGGCACGGGTTATACAAACGGTTACTGTATACAACCCATCCTGACGCATGTTTCGGTAGAAATAATATTTTGCCATGGTACTAGCAACAGATGGCCGATTGTGCCTTTGCATTTCAGGCATTTTTTTTGATGAGGTTGCAATAAGTTGGCAATAGCAAAATGGTAATTTTCGTAGCCTTCGGTGATTGTAAATATTTTTCTGTGCATTTTTACTCAAAGAGTTTTCACCGTACGTGCTTGATCCGCCTCGAGGGTTAAAACAAACGTTTTGGCCGCCGTCTTTTTGAGACCCAAACTTCGAGGAGGTATTATGAAATGCCACTATTCCGTTGGGCACGGGAGGAAATTAAGTGAACAAATCCCTTTTACATTAGCTAACATACCTCCCGACTTCAGAAAAAGGGATTTTCTGAAAATTATATAAAATTGTTTGTCCTTTGCTGACCTATGATCGTCTGTACTTTCCAGTCACCGTTTACTCTGCAGGGGCCTGTTTTTGCGACCATAAGGAGAAACATGTTACTGGCGCGCTTATTGCTTCGACCAATGAGGAGCTTCGGTTGTCAGCAACCGAAGCCGTTCATTGGTTGAATCTGATGATTACGTCACAAACATGTTTCTGGTTATGGTTGCGAAAACAGACCGCAGGTGAAATTATAAATATTGGGGGACCGAGAAGCAGAAAAAGCATGTGGTGTAATTGGAGGTACCAATGATTGTCGGCCAACAATTAATTTATAACAAAAATCATACAATTTAACTTTTTTTTTTTGAAACTGACAACACAACATGCACCATGATTTCATTGATGTTAAAGGTAGTATACATGATTAACGGCGTGATGTCCACTGGTAACTGAACCTATGTCGAGAAAACTAAATTTCAGCCACATAGATGCAGTAATATACTTTAGAAAACCTGGAAAATCCAAGCATGGTTTTTGTGCATGAATGATTGGCTCCAAAAATCGCCTACAGGCGATCTTTGGAGATTCAAATATAGTTTGTCATTTTTCTCATGAATGGGGGCACTTCAGACGAAAAAATGAGCTTTTAGATAATAATTCAGAAATTGTTTTGAGGGTAATTTCCAAATATATAGCTACCTTTAAAGGCAGAGGCTCGTCAGCAATGCGCGCGCGCCAAATTCGTGCCACGAAATACGCAGCTCCATAGCAAAGGCATGGAGCTGCGTATTTCGTGGGACGAATTTGGCGCGCGCGCATTGCTGACGAGCCTCTGCCTTTAAACCCTCAAATCACTCAGACTGGTACACAAAACTCGTCTCCCGACTAGTCTTTAAATTCCTGCATTGAATTTGGTGCCGCGTGACACCAAAGCATGTCATTTAAGTGTTTAAAGGGAAGATGTTTTCTGTCAGTGATTATAGCTGCAACGTCGATATAGACCGTATCGAATAGCCGCAGGGGCGGATCCAGGAATTTTTCCAGGAGGGGGTTTTGCCACCAGGGAGGGGTTTTGCCTATCAGATTTTTATGTCTGCTTGTTTCGGACAGCCGGACACGCAAAAAATGCATTACATTCTATTTTTTTGTGTCGGAGCAGGGGGGAGGTTTTGACCCCCCCCCCCCCCCCCCTCCCCCCCTGGATCCGCGCCTGAGCCGCCATTTCGTGGGGCAGTTTATTTGTTCCTTGAAGACATGCATGGTTGCACATATTGTGCTTCCATTGTTGACAGTTTAAGTAACAAAAGGTGCCCAACGAAATGGCGGATATTCGATACGGTCTATAGGGAAGCACTTTGATGTGCGCACTGCTGTCTCAAGTTCTCAAATCAAGGGAAGATTGATTTCAGAATTTATTACTCAACCTGGAATTTCTCTATCATCAGTTTATGTGTCGTCTTGGCAACGAAAGTTTATTAGTTTTACCTGCTTGAACTGGTGTGGCTCGATATTAATAGAAACATGCTCACGCATTGCAAGTGGATCGTGATTTTAAGAAGCATAGTGTGTATTCGTTCACATGTTGTGTCTTGTGAAATTAGGGCCTAATAAGATATGCAAAGTGCACTTGCATAAAGAATGAAAACAAAGTTCAGTTTTAATATCAATCGGGCAATACCATCTTGAAGAGAAAACACATGTTGACTTTTAAATATTCCCCTTTGCTTCCTTTTTACTATAGTAACATCATACTTGGGTGGAAAAATAATATTAAACTGGGAATTCAATTTTCTTCGGCTGTCCCCAAAGCCTTTTCTAAATCCGCTAATCGGTTGGGTCGTTTTCTCCCAAAAGACCCGCGAAATCGGGCTAGCTTATGTGGGTAGTGTTATTATTTTGAAGCGCCCTCTGTTGTCAGCGATTGAACAAACCAATGGATCTGTCTAAGCGCGGGTAGGTAGGGTAAAAGTGGGGATTTAATATTATTTTAAGATGTCGAACTTAACGAGTTTAACCTCTCAATTAAAAATTTACATTGTTAAAATATCTACCGAGCAGATTTTAGAAGCTTCAACTTACCCCAGTATTAAAGCACAAAAGAACGGTTAGTCGAGTCCCTCCATTGTTGGCACGTGCGGTATATGTGGCATCCCCATAAATAAAATGGTTTGACCACTTCAGAAGGCACAAAAAAACGTAACCGCAAAATGTCGGAAAGGGTCGCGGATGGACGAAGTGAACAGTTGAAATTCCCACTCTTTTTTCCACATTTTAATGGCAAAGATGTCGAAACAAGTCCATACTTCCACAGATCAGCAGTCTAGGTAACTGTAGGTATGAGGTGGAGGGTGTATTAAAATACCTCTTCTGAAAACTGTGCTTTTCAACTTGTAACATTTTTCGCATCGACCTGTGCATTTTTTGGCTGTTGCGCTTTTTAATAATTTAATGAACGTATTTGCAATAAATATACGAGTAGGCCGAGTAGGCCTAGGCCTATATCGATTAGTCAGTTTCATGAGATTAATTTTAACGATATCATTTTTGCAGATACACGTACCCCGACACTAAAATGCGGAGTGATTTACGTCGTTTCTGAAAACTTGCTCAACGGCCAACGCCGGAATCCACCGCGTGTAGCCGGCGCAATCGCCCGTCATTGCCCGTGGTAGTGCCGACTGACTCACTCGTGAAACACGCCGAGCCTGGCTTGCGTCCGCGCCCACAAACCATCGTCAGTTAACCCACAAACGTGCATTTTATGGAGGTTTCTGAACTCTACATTCCAGCAACAACTATGTGCAGATGTGTTGACGATTTTAATGTAAATATTTAAAACTTAGGAGGCCGATGAAAGAAATTTGTCTTTTGTTATTAATTCTTGGATGCTGAAGTCATCGTTTGAGCAAAATGAAAGTGACTGTGTGTTTCGGAGATGTCAAAGTGGTAGTGCCATGTGGAGCAGGGGAACTGACTGTTGGTGATTTGATGGAAAAGTCTGTGCAGAGATATAAAAAGGCAGCAGGACGGGTAAGTTGGCCGACATATTCCCGTCATGTTCACGTTTTGATTTTTTGTTGTTGCAGGATCCACAAAATGTTTAAGTGAAAAACAGGCTGTGGCTAGATGTTGCAGTAGTCTTGATAATTAGCTAAGGTTACCTCAGCCCTAACTTTATCATGTGGTTATTTGTATTAATTAGGGCTAAGGAAAATAGTCAACATGGACCCGACGTTTCAAAAATCCAAAATAACTGGTGCGCACACTTATCTGCACCCGCACCGCGTACGTACAACCCTACCTCCATGGTACAACCAACTGAAGCGCTCACCCGACGACTGGGACGTACGCGGTGCGGGTGCGGATAACTGTGCACACCAGTCTGTTCACAAAGCAATGAGCGTCGTCCCGAGCAAACCGAAAACCCAGTATGCCTCCTTTTTTAACTGCAATTGTAGGCTGAATCTTCATCGTGGCTTGTTATTTCCCTCAAGGACCTGCGTAGTGGTTATGCCTGACAAGGTTTGGGTGAGTCCCAGGGGGAATTAGTGTGTCAGGGGGGAGGGGGGGGGGGGGATTAGTATGTCACAGAAAGAAAATGACACATTTTGGATTTAAATTTTTTGAAACGTCGGGTCCATGTTGACTATTTTCCTTAGCCCTAGTACAAATAACCACATGATAAAGTTAGGGAGGGCGCTCTCCGCCATGTAAATAAGGTACAGTTCCAAGTGCGCAACGACCAAATGCTGACAGACTGTATCGAGCCTGATCATTAATAGGGTAAAAATACATTTACACGTACGCAGTCTTTTACGTGCCGCTATCGCTGTACGCACAGAGGAAATGACTTGGCTGCGCTTCACGACGGCTGTTTTATTACTTTTAAAACACTTAAATAGTTGACATTAAGTGTTATGTAATGAAACAGCCGAACTTGTCAAAATCTTTCGGGTGTAACCTACAGCGCCACTACTCATTCTCGTAGGGTTAACCGACCAAGTGCACTCCCTAGCCCATTTTCAGATCGGTGGGATGTGAAAATAACCTTGTCCCCACAGTGTATGAGGTGCACATGGCCTTCCCCCTCTCTGTATTCTGCATGCTTTATTTCCTCTATATTCACAGGATTACATGTAGGAGCAGAAAGCATGAGATGTACAATCCACGTCCAGGAACCAAAACCAGAAATTGCAACGAGAGCAAGATAATTTGTAGATTTGTGTGTAGGCTAATAATTTGTTGGCTGTAACCTACATGTACCCATAGAGAATTTTGTCACCCAAGTGTCAGTGTGCAAAATTGTTTAGTTTGTCTTAATAGGGTGACTTGCGTGTATCTCAAAACATAAAAGTTACAGACATCTGAAAATTTATATTTAATGTATGAGGCAAAACAGAAGTGTATGCACAGTCTCTAAAGTATGATATTCTAGTTTGGTATTGGACACAGGATCTTGGAATATTAGAGAGCCAAGTTTCTGTTTCTAGAACTTGTACAGTCGGTGTACCAGTTCCAATTTATACCACATTGCAAAATGAGTTCCCGAAGTGGCAGAGCTGAACAATGGAATATGTTGCGACTGTACGAAAGATTGGCCAACAGGGAGGCCACCTTTGAATTTTGTCAGGAGCAGGGATTGGTCATTAGCGAGCCAATGTGTCGGGGTTGTCGCAGGCCCCTCCGCTTGTCCACAAGATCTGCCAAAACTGATTGGACCGACGGTTTCACATGGCGATGCACCAACAGCAAGTGCCGCAAGCACTCTATCAAACACAGTATCCGACGTGGCTCCTGGTTCAGCAACAGCAGACTATCTCTGAGGAAAATTCTGGTGTTGACTTACTGCTGGGCTGTCCAAATGCCAAATGACATAGCCTTAAGGGAATCTAGTATCGACGGTGGTATGACCAGCACTTCCACAGTCGTCGATTGGTTCAATTCCTGTCGCGGAGTTTGTCTTCACGTACTTCAACAGCAAAACAACAAAACGATCGGCGGCCCAGGAAAAGTTGTCGAAATCGATGAGTCTAAATTCGGCCATTGCAGAAAAGATGAGGACGGCGTGAGCAGCTGGAGATGGGTGTTGGGTGGAATATGTCGCGAAACCAAGGACGTTTTCTTCACTGAAGTTCCCAACCGCGATGCAGACACGCTCATCCCCTTGATTAAAGAGCACGTCGCTGCCGGTTCGACGATTATCACCAACTGCTACAAGTCGTATGATTGCCTCGGCGAAGAAAATTTCCAACACCTAACGACAGATAACTCGGTACGCTTTGTGAAATCGTCTGCCGGTACTCATACTCAGAACATCAAATCGCAGTGGTGGCAATTGAAGCGTAGATTGCCTATCACTCTATCATGCGAGAAAGGCGGCTTTAAGTATTACCTAGCAGAGTACATGTGGCGGCATAAGTACAGTGGCAAAGACCACTTTCAACAGATTCTCAAAGACATCTGTGAGAAGTACACGCCACTAAAAACCCTGTAACTCAACTGTTTCACTTAGGGCTATGCAATGGCAAAAAGGTAATACTAATAGTCTAAATCGAAGAGTTGCTTCATTTGCTACCACACTAAGGTGACATATACATGTACACTGAGAATATTTCACTCTATCTCTGCTGATGGCTATAGTACTGTATTCCCTCTATTTTGTACCTGTAGTTTAGTACATCGTACATTCCCAATTTTCAAGTCATGTTCCTGTTGAATGTCCAATGCTAAATGCTGAAGCAAACAAATTCATCCATGTCATTTTTCCCACCTTAATATAGAGAAGTATTTAGGTTTTTTGGTGCAGTCACATGCCTCGTTTGAAAAACTGCATTACCAGACTTGAGATGAATAAACCGATTCAGTAAGCCCCACCCACGTAGAAACGCATTTAGCAACTTCAACATGTATTTACAATTTCCAGTCTTAATACCTTCCCCCATGCATACCATATACTATAGTGTGTAAGGTTCATGCATGCACGCGTAACATCCGTTTTTTTGTGCAATATACCTTCGTATAAAAATGAAATCCATATGCGTGTACCAAGACATCATTGCTGTTTAGTATCAGTGCATTTATAATCATATGCACAGGTCTGTTTTTTCCATTGTCTGCGACCAGATTGCTCGTTTGTGCAGTACATGTATATTAATGCATTACACGTGTACATCCTTTCAATATGTACACGTGTGCAGTTCAGAAAAAATACTGCCAATTAACACTGCTTTGTTGCAGTCTATGAACTCCATATCTTATACACTGTAGGCCTACATGTACATGAACCAAAAATGTTTATACAGAACAAATACAGGGGAGAAAACATAAACATGTGACCGCACAATGACTGATCCAATGCACATGTTAATTGACCCCAGCATGTGACCTTTATCGCATCCTTGCGTGACGAAGGCCAGTAAGCTCCGCTATTTTCCCGGATATAGTGGCTCTGTTACCCGATACCGGTAAAATTCTGGATCTTCAATAGAAACACGCTAATTGTTGACGTCATCTCTCATTTTTTTCATTAAAAACTAAATAAATTAAAATTTTCAGACGGAAATCGATCCTGTTGAAACCATGGGCCTTTACCTATACCGAAAATTCACACGATAATTTGGCTTTATGCCATAACAAAAAAAAGCTTACTTACAGCTACTTACTGGCTCCATTTACAGTGTTTTCAGTCATTATTAATGATTGATGATTGGAGACAATTTCAGGTCAGTTGATGTCCGGAATTTTGCCCTCTGGTCAGTTTTTTGGATGAACACAGCATCCTATTCACTAGTCAGGCTTGCATGTTTGACCCATCCACCACCACTCCTTAGGGAGCGCATTCATCTTAAAACCCTCATCGATTCCCAGGACGTTTGGAAGAATTTAGAAAGCTTGGAGTGATTACACACTTCATTAGGTCATTCAAGCGAATTAGTTCAATCAAGAAAGGCCCACAGTGTGTGTACATGTACATGTACATGTATGCACTCGTGCAGTATTGGTCATTCAGGGCTCGAAATACACAGCGGACCACTGGATGATAATAGCATTCTAGAGCGAGTTTTAGTAACGACAGAAGCTAAACATCAGTTCATTTGGCATTTTTTTCCCAGGCACACACGTTGAAGCTATAGACCGTATCGAAGAGCCGCCATTTCGTAGGGGAACCTTTTGTTACTTAAAGGGCCCCTTATTTAGGATTTTTATCAATGAAATCTATGCTTTAAAACCACTTTACTCAGTTAAAGTCATAAAAATCCCATTTGAAGCTTGCTTTGGGGGTTAAAACAAAGGTTTTTAGTTTTTATGCTAATGCGAATATGCATATTCATGACCAAGGTCACGACGTCACAAGAGGCAAACACAGGAAAATCGCATTGAACTGTGCACAAAAGATTCCACTTTTTTCTCAATTTTCCTGAAACTTTTGTAATCCATGGCTGTTTGAGTTTGTTTTACATGTTGCCTGCTGTAAGCCATGACAAAACTGGGGGTAGAAACTGCAGCAATTTGCCACAAGTCCAACTTGAAGTCTTATGTTTTTTCTTAACTTTTCCCTTCTGTCTTCCTTATGTGATGCACTCAAAACAGCGCCCTCTGTCTGTGATTTATTGCAATGAAATCTTCAAAGTTGAAAAATGCCACCTTTTATTAATTTTACATCGAAACGAACAATAGTATGTCTTGCAGAACAAGTAATCTGTCATTATGAAGCAAAGCTTAGGCACAAAGTTGTTTAGGATGTCACAGGCCCTTTAAACTGTTCAACAATGGAAGCACAATATGTGCAACCATGCATGTCTTTAAGGAACAAAGAAACTGCCCTACGAAATGGCGGCTATTCGATATGGTCTATAGTCACACATTCCCGGTTTTAGATTGGACTTCGTAGTTAAAACTAGTTAGACTGTACTCAAACCTAGTGACCCGTAGTCGGTCCTTACTGTAACCAACCGTCTTCAATCGGCAACATGTCCTGGTGGAGTTTTGCGTGCAACACTTTGTCGGGATCAACCGGGAAGAAATTGAGATCGTAGTAAAACCTTCTGTAGCAGGACCCTAGCACTAGAACCCGAGTGGACCCCTAGGGCCACCGGCATAGTCGTAGTGGCCCACAGGAGGACACTCGTACCAACTTGCACAATCTTATTGCAGCCGGGATACTGCTGTTACTTTTTGGTCCTGTGGATATTTCGAGCCCTGTTTATATAATTATCACAGGTCTTACGCAGTGTGTAGGGTTTCGTGAAGTCGGCTGGTGATGATATTTATTGTACGTAGCAACTACGGTATGCACTAAAGATTTTGCCATGTAGCCGATGTACATCATACAGAAAATTGGCACATTTTACTGGCTGTCCATACCAGATCATAATTGATTTAAAACCTAAACAGAAAACATGGTAAAAGTGATTCCAAAAGTTAAATCTTAACATGGCCTTCGACCTCAAATTAAATTGTGGGAAGCCAGGCTGCTCTACCGGTAGTATGAATCTTTTAACTGCAGTACAGTTAGGTTAGTGTAGGTTTGTTGTTATAGAAACATGTAAAGGTATTTGGTGTGCAGAAACACCATGTGAAGATAAACACTATGAATTATTCTTTGGCATTTTTGTAAACAATAGGACCAAGGTCAGTGCAGGTTGCACATTGTACCATTCATTGGGTTATGTACAAAGTGGAACCCATGTGTATGTAGGCCTACATGTACAGTACTGTATTTCTTGAGTTAAACCATGGAGGTAGGAAAATAACAGTTGGTGCTTCAAAAAAAGTGTGTGAAAAAAGTTCAGTATTTTTAGACAAATTAGTAATTAGTGGGTCTTCACCAGCCAGGTATTTGGTAGGTTGAACCAATTTCATGAAAACTGGGAATTTAGCCAGAAGATAAATTAATGTGGTTGTGGTTCCCGTCTTTAGCCTGAGCACCAGCTCAAGTTTCAGTATACGTGTACCCTTGACTGGTTGGGCTGAGAAATACCGATATTCGTAACTTGATTTAGAAATGATATATTATTTATTCTTTATGCTTTAGAAATATATATATATATACGTATTATTTATTAATTATCCAAATGAGATGACTTTATTTTTTATATGCTCAAAAGAAAGGAGCAAAGTTATAATGTCATACAACATTCGTGAAACGATGTTGAAGTTTCTTGCATTATTGTAAATTTATATATTTCATTAAAGTTTTGGCAGTTGGCCAGCATAATGTGTTGGGGTTAGACCGTAAAAGTAGACCAACGTTGGTCAGTAAAGTTTTTGAAATTTTTATTTTTTGCATTGAGTTTACTCATTGAAATCACAGATTTACAGAGAAATCAAGTGAGAAACATACAATTTTAGGCGTAATTTTTTGTGACGCGCATAGGTTGTGCGCGTGTTTGGAACATTTTTCAGGATGTGTGTATGCGTACCTGATGGCGTTTAATACGAAGTAGCGTTTTTCCTACAAAGATGGCGTCTGTGAGAGTGGTCTATTCAATGATACTGTTGTGTTTATACTGTGAGGTACCGTACATGTGTTATTGAGAAAAATGCAATGAGAATGTTAAGATTGATTGACACAGCACCCGTTGTAATAGGAAAAAAAATGTTATGTTGAATTAAGTACGGTAAATTTGCAAAGAATGATTGTCAGATGTTCATTTCAGTCAATGACTGAATTATTATGATTTGTAAAGCTGTTTCTGAACTTAGAAGATGCTTGAACTTTATTTTTGTGAAAACACACACAAAAAGATTTAAAAACTTATGAATTTTATTTTTTAAATTTTATTTTTTTACTGATTTAAAATAAATTTAAACTCAAGTTTAATGTTAAAATACTATAGCACTTGTGTACGTGTGTATAGCGCACCAAGTGTACACTGTATAGACGAGGTGACCAGTGACGTCACTTGTTTTCATCAAGCATCCCCTCTGTTGTTTAACAGCAGGCAAAATAATACAGCTTGATCTATGAAACTTAATAAAATCTATAAATTTTATAACTGTCTTTATTTGGCTAAATCATGTAGCTTACATGTATGACACAGTTTGCAAGCAAAATATGACAATTTTAGAAATATTTGCTTTGAAACCAAGGAGGGACTTTACAGATTACCTTGTTATAACACAGGAACCTTGTATTATCAGGAATAAATACAAGGAATTGTGACCTACAATTGTTGTATTAACAGTGCTCTTAATATCAACGTTCGACTATAATTACTTCTATCAATACTTTTTGTAGCATAAAGTGTGATATTTGTAATGACCCAGGAATGACCCTTGTGAGTTTTACTCAAGAGAAAGGTCCCCTGCAAAGAGCGTTTTTATTAAAATCAATTAATTTCCGTATCAACCCTTCACGCAGTAATATTACAGTGCATGCGCTTCCCCTTGACATTGGGTGTGTCCATGTCTTTCTCGCATCATTTTCAATTAAGACTGTCCGGATGAACCATCTTTGGGAATTGAAATGACCAGTAGATTATTACTCAGTATTAAAGACGCACTGTTTATAATGCATCCACTGTGCTGTACATTTGTGCATCATGCAGGTAGCAGTTGGTGTGCACAGAGTGTTTAATGTGAGCGCACTGCAGTCCCAGCAGGAATATATTAATATTACTCCTATACATGTATGCCTAAAACTCCATAAAATGTTATGACTAATAATGCAGTGTGGATGGACATGGATGGATGATTGCGTGTGATTTAATTACTGTGCAGCATGTATTATCAGTCACTAATGGTGGTTTTTCAGACAGTGATTGAACCATGACTTTTCCCCAAACGTTTTGTGGATATCATGTATACTAATTTACATTGTGTCTACATGTACATTTATATTTTTGATACCCGTAGTTGTAGTTTGTAGTACAAACATTAATTGGATTCCTCACACTCTGACCTAAGTTTTTGCAAGTCTAACTAGAAATTAGCGGCATATCCAGGCTCAATAATATATGAAAATACAATGGAAACTCTGGGCAGTACCTGAAATTCCAGGCAGTATTGACAAATTTTATATTAAAACTGGAAGCCTCGTTTTAGATGCTGAGCCATTGTATTATTACATCACGTGTCTTTACATTTGCAAATGTTTAATATCACAAAAGCAAGTGCTCACTGAGACCATAGTTTTCGATTTCAATTTGAAATTCCCCATCCAGGTACCGCTTGGAATTTCCATTGTGTTTTCATAAATTGGTCTTTCCACAGTAAAGGGGGCATTTTGGCAACACAGACCATACTTTTGAGGAAATACCGTTGTCTGGTCTCAAAATAAAAGAAATAAGTTTCAGTTGTTCTGGAGAGATAACTTGGGCCCAAAAAGGGTTACAAATAGTGTGACAACATGCCTTTCTAAAAACCCTGTGTAACCCTTTTTGGGCCTAAGTTATCTCTTCAGAACAACTTAAACTTATTTCTTTTATTTTGAGACCAGACAAAGGTATTTCCCCTGAAAATATGGTCTGTGTTGCCAAAATGCCCCCTTTACTGTGGAAAGACCCAAATGCGAGTGGAATCGAGATTCCTTTTTGGAATCGGAGTCTACTCAGAAAATGTAGGAGTCGCCCAAGCCTACTACACATATACTGTAGTATTTAAATTCCAAGTATGGCCAAATGCAGACATCGTTATCATCTGATGGAAAGAATATATTTTTTGTGTGTGTTCCCACTTCCCATTATTCATTACAACTCCCAAGGTCTTTATGAATGTATAAAAGCGCTGGACCAAATCCATCAAAATTCAACAATCTTTAAAAACAACACCCACATGTCCTGTGTTAAAATCCACATGTACATGTACAGTGTATGGAGAGTGTGTTTGGTTGGAGATATGATTAGGCCAAAAAAAATAAATGGTGTGTTTACCGTAAGCCAACCTACCTGGAATTTGAGGCCAAATTGCCGACCTCAAACTTTTTATTGCCAATTTTCAAGTTGACAATTTTAAATGAGCACTATTTGCAATAATTTCCAACGAACATAACATTTTCTACACTTGAGGCTGTTAATAGTGTTAATTGTGAGTTTCAAACATTGCAAAACAATACGCAAATGCATGAACTGAAATGTAAAAATAAATGACAAAATAAAATTATTTTCCTACCTGGATTTTTTTTTAGGCCGCACCATTTATTTTGTTTGGCCTTAACGGTTTAGTACTATATGTACAAGAAAAATCTAAGTTTAGTAATTATTACAAGGGCAGTACCGGTACGTATGTAAAATTTTGAATTTCTTTATTCAAAATAAATAAATACGAATTAATTTCTGTTGAGTTTCTGGCATGATATAATTTTTTTTTATGGAAATGTGTTACAAATTCTTGGCTTTCTGCCTCAACCAGGACTCGCCAGTATTGTAAAATTGTAATATTGCAAGACTAAACTCGCTAAAATTGTAAAACTGACAATAGACTTCCAAAGTGTGATTTCAGTACTTGCCAGGGTATAAACTGGGTCTTAACATTCTCTGGTAAGCATCCATTGCTAAAGCGCAGGGAAACCGTTCAGACAGTGTAGACGTAGACAGAGCCGTATATAGAGAGAGTTGCGACAATGAGGTCCAGACTTTTGAGGGTACGGGACACCATTTTGTGTCTGTTGGCGTCACTTCGTTTAATTAAGTATACAATTTGTAAATGCAGCCGCGTGCTGCATGGTGTTTTTCTGCTGGCAAGATGACTGGGTGCAACTCTGATGTTTCGATTTCCAGCAAATAAAGCGAGGATAAAAATATGGCAAGCCAGAGTCAACAGACTGAACTGGAAAGCGACCAGAAAATGCCTACATAACCCACTTTTCCCAATCGTAGCCGTGCCATTGAATTTGTTTTTGCATTTTTGGAGGCATGTATCTCAAAAATTATTACCATCATTTTAATCGGCATTTGATAAAGAATGTGTACAGAGCATTACACTAATGATTAAACTTGAATTTCCCCACGATAATGCAAAAAGAACGCACGCACAATGTATACTTGTCCCTATGCTTACACAACTGCGCGTCATACACCAAAATGGCACTCTAAACGTTCATTGTCGCAACTCTCTCTATATACGACTCTGGACCCAGTAACCTTGGCAACTCACAAAAGGTAACATGTTCACTTTAATACTCTACATGTATGGCAGAACGCATAAAACGTAACATTCAACTTAATTTTGGGTGGAAAACTTTTGAAAACGGGAACAACTAAAAATTCATGCATGGTTTTTGTGTTGAATGCATGGTAATAAAAAATGGTTTGCAGACAATTTTTTTTAAAAAGCACATCAGTTGACAATTTCTCCCACTGCTATCAATATCCCTTGAAGTAAATGTTTTGTAATTACAAATGATGTAATGGGGCTTTAAATTACGAGAAGTTTTATCAACAACAAAAAAAGTCCAATGTACCGGTAGATATGGCTTTAGACGCACATTAAATCTACTGTATGAAATTTATTTCTGTACAAATTGATTTTGCATGCAGTATTGCATATCCCATATTGTGACAGAATGCATATTACATGTACATACTGTACACAGACTTTGAACTGGATAGTATTTGCCCATCACAGGTCTATTTACTACATAGAAACCTCTCTGCATTGTCACCCATGGTCACATGATGTACAATGGAAAACACAAAGCCAGGAATGTCTGTGGGGGAATCTCCATTGACTACATACACAAAATTTTTCCTTTTATATAAAACCACAGCTATCCTCCTGTGGGGTTCAGTGGAATATGACGCAAAAATGATTGGGGGTGTGCTCAGACTACTGAACTGAAGGCCTTTTCACACTATGAACGTCCGACCCGTGTCAAAATCTACACGGTTCCAACCCGTGTAGTCTTTTAAAAATTTCAATATGTGTCAAATCTGGTACGTTTTCACACTACTAAACGCAACACCGGCATTTTTTCTACACATGTAATGTTTCGACCCGTGTATCGTGCGATCGTTTCAACACTACACACACACACGGCCGGCTGTCAACACGGGTCAAATCAAAGCCTCGCATATTTTTACAAACACCTTGCTGTTTCTGGTTTTTGATAGAATTGTCAGTCCAAATAGCCAACATAGCAGCTACCTACCCTTCACTCCAGGTCAGCCTTTTGTCTGATTTAGGGCCCGATTTATCAGACATATTGTAGAACAAAGTTGTAATACGTTTAGCACGGTAAAAATATGTACACAAACTGTACTGAATAAAGCGCAAAACCCAAGCCTGTAGGGTCATTTGTTTGTTCGTTGTAAGACAACATTTACTATAGTACAGTTCGATGCTGTCATGCTCCCAAATCTACATTGGTCCAAACTTAACCCAGAGGCGTTCAGACTGTGGTTTTCAACACGTATCGAACTTCTCTACACGGGACGAGTGCTGTCAACCCATCTCCCGAGGTGGGTTAGTTTCAACACGGGTCGAGAGCTCTACACGGGTCAGTGCCGTGTTGAAATGTTGTAGTGTGAAAAGTCAACACGTGTCGGACCTGTGTACAACCTGGAGATTTTTCATAGTGTGAAAAGGCCTTAATGATCTAATTTCAGTTCAAATGAGAACATGGCCTACTACATACATGTAATTCCATACTACGTACGACTTTGGATGGTCTCCAAAGTCCATTTTTGGTTGAATTCAAGATGTGTGTACAAATTTGGACTCTAGTACAGTACTGTATTTGGAAAGTTTCACAGTAGACAATAGATATTTTCTCTGAGCACCAATAGACAGCCGAAGTGTGACGTGCGTTGCCATGGCAATTGGATCTAAACTATCATGGCCGTCGGGAAAAGTACCATTGGAAAAGCACTGGGACACGGTTGAGTGATTTTTAGTTTAGATCCAATTGCCTAGGCAACCAACAAAAGGTGACGTATTCACTTCGGCAGTCTATATACATGTACACCATCAAACAAAATACACTTTTATGCATTAGTATTTTGAACTTGACCATGTACATGTAGCTAACCTTGCTTATATGAAATCAATATTCACTTTTATCATTGCATCCTTGGTTAAGCTTCTGTACAATATTTTGCTGGTACATGGATATGCTGTACGGTACGTGCACGAGTAATGATACAATCGATATTCTTGCAATTTACCAAGCGCCCTTGTGTTATTGACTGCTCATGTGCATGGTTTTGTGTCATGTGTACTAGTAGGAGTTTTGTATATTTATATAATATTGGATGGCTTTGAGGGTGATATGAGAATATATCGCACAAGTCATGAAAATACTGAACGAGCCGAAGGATTTGTGAAATCAGCTGCTGTATATTCAGTGATCTCAACTGCCGGCTTTGAGCGACATAGGCGCACCCAGACAAAATATGGACCAGTGGAGAACACTGATATTGGCTTTAATACGTATGTAAGTGTACATGTATGTATTTTTTGAAAGGAACTAAAACCTGGTAGCTCATGGAAACATTTTAAAGGTTCACTTCCTCCAAGAATGCATAACAAATTTGCTACTTCACGTTTGGACGTCTTGTCCATTGTGCAAATGAAATGAGAGCAAGTACTGTACAATGTCAAAGCTGCCAACCCTCCCGGATTTTGCAACAGATTCTTCAGAAAATGACTAATTTTGTGAGAACTGGCATGGATAAAAACCCTCCTGGATTGTCAATTAACAACCTTGGGGATTTTTAGATGTGTTTGGAGTCCTGGAATGAACCTTTTTTCCCAGATGTCCTCCCCAAAATCCAGGAGGGTTGGCAACTCTGCAATGTATGCAGGGTGACGACATGTAAAACCTCAATGTATAATGGGTTAATGTGTGAAGAGGCTATTGGAAGGATGCAGCTTTTATCATAAGCCCACTCACAGGAAGCAATTCAATGCACAATGATTTCCTGTTGAATAATAATGACCCGTTAATACATGTAGTGCCTAATCACCATTGAAATGAAACGACCAAATATTGTCCTTTTCAGAACTCGAACTAGAGACGCCGACACACCAGGCAGATGGTCTAGATACCAGCTGAGCTATGAGGCACAGCGGCATACCAGGGTTGTAGTGGAGTCCATCACAACTTAGTAACAAGAAGCAAAGGATGAACGTGCACAAAAGAATGCCTTTGTTGGAGTTCATTTGAATAGATTGTGACTTGAATTAAGACCCAGGGACTTGTGGTGACTTATGATGGACTCGACTACAATCTTGTGGCATACTCCATCATGTTTTCCCCAAAATGTTACATGCGCACATAAGAAATGCTACAATGAAATGTTTTCAAATTTACAAAACTAACGTGAACATTGGCTTTACATGTCAGTTCGCTTTGCCAACAGACAAGTTTTCAATCCAACTGGAGAAAATTTTATTGGCTCTAAAATGTAATCAAAATTTGGTCCTTAAAGGCACAGGATCGTCAGCAATGCGCGCGCCAAATTAGGAGTGCGTGTGGTCTAGTGGGTATGAAGCGGGACTCCCAATCAGAGGTTGGGGGTTCGAGCCCCACTTCGACCAACATGTCTGTGTCCCTGGGCAAGGCACTTAATCCCAGTTGCCTCGTCAACCCAAGTGATATGGGAAGCTGTTATGGGGAATGCCACAATCTAACTGCTGATAGGGTTGTGCGCCTTGGCCGTGTTGCCACCTAGTTGAAGCGAAATGGTTCTGGTGATTTCCTGATGGCAGCGGTAATAATGGCAACAGCCGCCTCGGAATATGTCTACATAGATAGATGGCGCTTTACAAATGCTTGTGTTACTATTATTATATAAAAAACGCAGCTCCATAGCAAAGGCGTGGAGCTGCGTATTTCGTGGCACCAATTTGCCGCGCACGCATTGCTGACGGGCCTGTGCCTTTAATGGTTTAAAAGAACATACTGTGCAGAGTTGAACTTTTTAAAGAAATTCCTGGAACTTTTAATGCAGATTTAATGTAGGACAAGAATCTCGGATCATCAAGAATGAAAAATTGTGACCCTAATTTGTTTATTGTTATAAGCATAATGTATACATTAACAATGCTCTTAATCATAACAAGGAAAAATCCTGGGTGTCCCTGCATGGTAATACATTCGACCAAAAAAGTTCTGTCACCAGTAAGACATTTGTAGATATTTATTATGAAAATAAAATAAATTTTAGCTGAACATATCACTCAAAGGAATAGAGCTCAACGAAGTCCATGATCCATAGCTTCACGGAACAGGAATGCTACAAAGGAGTGTGGGGTCAGAATGAAAAACACCAATGTCAACTTTATTGCACTCAAGCAAAGGAATTACAGTTCAGTATTTTGCTTCCACCATACCTAATGCAATGGCACGATTTAGATTGGACAATTTAACCATTTGGATGTTTTTGACAAGACCTTGATAAATCCAAACTCACTTAAAAATTTCCTAATTGTCTACACACAAATTTCCCAAATCACATTGTTCTTTGGCGTTCTGACCTCGCACTCCTTTGTTGCATTCCTGTTCAGTTAAGCTTGCCATCATGATCTCTCTTGAGCTCTATTCCTTTGATATATTATTTTACTACATTAAATCCAATTTCATAATAAATATCTACAAATGTCTTACTGGTGACAGAACTTTTTTGGTCGAGTTTATGTGTATCATTAGACAATTGTGAACTGCATGACGGACACCTTGTCACAGGAATAGGTGAAAACAGTCATTTGAAGAAAATAAAATCCCAAAACACAACATACATCCCTAACTTATTGCAACCAAGTAGAGTATTTCAAACCCTGCAAGCAAAAGCTGGTTATTTTGGGTCCTTGCACCTGTGAATCTATCCCATAATGAACATGGATCTCCTCTAAAGGTCACCTGCTGTCTGGTAGTTGAGCACTCATCACCTCCAGTTGGTTTTGCTTGGGTGTTAGTGTTGGCACTACTGATTTATGTAGTACATGTACAGTGCTGTTGATCGTCTGTTAGTATTAGGTGTGGTTCCTTAAAAGAATGAACAGTACATTGAAAATGAAAGTTGACACAAGAAAGTCACCATAACATGGTCAAAATAAAATTAAAAAGGCTGCATGACAAGGTAAAATATAAAGTCGGTAAAATATTGCTGCATTAGCACTGCTGTGTTGATTTCTATTAGGGGTCCAAAATGTTTTGTGTTCAAAAATCACCACTTATGACCACAAATTCTCAGTAATGGACTGTGGCTAGTGATTATAGGGGGCAGCATAATTTTGTTTTCTGATTCCTGAAAAATATTCACAACAAAATACCATGAGGCTTATAATTTGTTTCATGGCATTGGATAGGAGTTGTCTCGGGTTACCTACCCCAATGAAAATTGGCTGTAGAATGAGTTTGCATTAACATTGGTGCCATATCTACACACAAACATTAAATTTGAGTAGCATTTGTTTAAATAAAAATTATTATTTTCTACTAGGAAACCACTTTCAATCATTAAAAACACTTTTAGGACCGTAATTTTGTACATGAACCTTGGAAATGGTTTCTACAGATTGAAACATGTACCCCGAGTATAATCAGTTGTACACGTATTTATGGCAAGATTGCCATATAGACGCAGAATGTCTCGTTGTGACTGGGAAACCATGTAAAAATGCTAGTTTCACGATGAAAAACAAATTGAGTAAACACATGATTTTAAATATTGTCTAATTTGTCCCATTTATAAATTGAACACATCGAAAATAACAGCAAAAGGCAGTACTATACACGTGTAGTTCATGCACAATCCCAAGAGATTTATAAGGTCCTGCAGCAGGCAGGACAGATTAACGGATGAAAAATTACGGAGGTTTAGATGAAATGCTTACGGTTTTAGCTTTAACTATGTTTTATTATCAACTTGAGATGACGAAGAAGGAGATTAGTTTTAACAACGGGAGGAAAATCCCTAGAGAAATCTCCTGAATGAAAACCCACGTGGTCAAGTAGGGACTGCAAACCCAATCCACATACACACCCCAGAATCAAACCTGGGACAACAGAAGTGAAAGACCCACTACGCTGAACTGACAGTTGTTGTTAATTTCATGGCATCTTCAGCAACTAAGGCCCTTTATGCCATGAACTATACGGTTTTAGCTTTAACTATACTTTATTATCAACTTGAGATGACGAAGAAGGAGATGTAGTTTTAGAAGTGGGAGGAAAAATCCCCAGAGGAATCCCCTGGGAAAAAAACCCACGCAGTCAAGTAGGGACTGCAAACCCAATCCGCATACACACCCCAGAATCGAACCTTGGACATCAGAGGAGGTGAAAGAACCACTACGCCAACCCAAACTGAACTGACTGAGATACCTTATTACCTCCTTATATACAGACTTAGTCAGCTTTCTCCACTGCTGGGGAATTCCAAGCTTGCCAGTATACAAAGTTAAAAGAATGTATTTTGTAAAAGTAATTGTGTAGGATATCCAGATGCAATGTACATGTAGTCACCACAAACAAACAGTTGTTCTTTGGAATCCCGGCAAGGAAAAATTGTAAGGAGTGACATGCTCCTTGCAAAACTATTGGTACATGTATGTATTTATAGAATTTTACAAATCTGCAGGGTCTAATCGCATGCAAAAACCTTGGGAGTGTAGCAGGTGATTATATTGTTCTCTTCCTTCTGGAGGACAAATATGGAAAGTTAGTGACCTGTAACAACATCAAACTGATCTATTGGTGCACTTGCTATAGACCGTATCGAATAGCCACCATTTTGTGGGGCAATTTCTTTGTTCCTGCATGGTTGCACATATTGTGCTTTAATTGTTGAACGGTTAAAGAAACAAAAGGTGCCCCATGAAATGGCGGCTATTCGATATGGTCTACTGTATATGCTGCAAGATATGAGACCGAGTGACTCCGCCCCTATACCTAAGACCTCAACATACTCTTCCCTTTTGTTAACGTACGACTCCACCCCCCCTCCCCCGCCCCAACCTCCCACCCCCCCGCCCCCCCACCCCCACCCCCCCTCCCACCCCCCCGCCCCCACCCCCCCACACCCACCCCCTCCACCCCCCAAACCCCAAAACAAAAACCTGAAAGGAAATTCCTTGAATGTTTTACACAATAGGGAAACAATGGAAGGGGAGTCACTGGGTCTCATAGCTTGCACCAAATGGCACTTCCACTATACCCAGCATATGTAACACCCCTATACATGTACCTCAACACACTCTTCCTTTTTTGTTAACGCACCAACACCCCCTAAAAACTGAAAGGAATTCCTTGAAAATTCCTTGGATGTTTGAAACACAATGGGGGAACAATGGTAGGGGAGATGCCCTTCTGCCACATATCGCGCTGCATATGACTGCCACACCTCTCATATTGTAATTAGCAGTCTTATTTGTACCATACCAAAGTACTCTTTTATCACCTGGGGCATTTCTTGGCACCATGCCAACTGTACATGTAGTTGTTTAGCAGGTAATACATGATCATTACCGAGTTATGTTAGGAATGTGCAGTGATAATGACAAGGCATGTTGATTTCTCCCACTAAATGAGCCCTTAAGACTTGTAGCCATGCTATTGCATTCCTTTACACTTGCTTGCATGAATGGGAAAATTTCAGATCATTGAGCACTCGGTGGACAGACACTAGAATAGAGGAACGGTGCCACAAAACATTCTTGAGGGCTTTTTTTTTTACTGGTGCAAGGGGATTGCTCCATTCATTGTGTCTCAAACATCCAAGGATTTTTAAAGAAATTCTTTTCAGGTTGTGTTGGGTATTATATGGTTTTTTTATTTTTTTTTTTACATTGGACAAATGTTGAGGTCGATTTAGGCTTAACATGTGGCATTTTGGTTGCATAACCATGCAACACTGAAACTTGAGTACATACATACATGTACAGGTACCCATAGGCCCTACATTGTATGTACATGTACATGTGGCAGTTTCACGGTTATAGGTTTACATAAATACGTTAAGCAAAAAATATGCTTTGTAAAAATGGGTTACCAGTAGGCCTGTGCATTTTTGAATAATTTACTAATCAAAAAAATTGTTTAAATTTCGATCAAATATTTGATATTTGATGCGTTAATTTTGTTATAAGATTTGAACAAAAAAAATTGCCATGAAATTAATTGATTTTGGCACAACTGAACTCACAGCTCGCATCTATACAGCAAGCCTTATTATTGCCGAATTTGCTGCCTCAAAAAATAATATGTGCTCAAACTACATGTATAGACTTCATGTTGTAACTTGCATAGCAGTCTCTCGCCCGAAGATGTATTTACAGAAATTATCGTCGGCCCTTGTACACTGGACTCGAGGTTGGACGCAAATATGACGTCAAAGCAGCCATTTCGGCAAAGGAAAACATTTTTTTTTTACTTCTTCCTAGCTGAAAGACATGTTTGGCACATACTGAATTTTTATTCAGTAAAATGCAATTTAAATATTCAATGGACGACCGAATATTCGATTCGTTGGGTACAGCCTTAGTTACCAGCCAAAATTGTATGTGATGTGTATTATGGTTGACTGGTAATCCGTTTTTGCAAAGCATATTTCTGTGCTTAACAGCTTTGTTAAATTTGTCCCTTGTGTGCTAGAGGTCTTGTTTTTGAATCCTGATGATTTCATACTGGAAACTACTGAATCCAGTGTTAGCCTTGAAATTGGTTTTGACCCTTGTATTTTTTGTTCGATTTATATATTTTTTGAAGAGGGTGCAGAGGGGGAGCACAGGGGCAGAGATTTAAACAAGATGCCGTAAGGTCTGCAGCTGAAATCCCAAGAAAAAGGAGAGATTACCAGACCCTAAATAGAGGTAGACCTGTTGACAGGTGGTTGATAGGGGGAATTCCTCAGGATTACCAATATCCAAATTAAAGACCCCAATTTTATCAATGTCAAAATTATCATGGGAACTACTACCAATACTGCACTTGTTGACACTTGGGTAAAAGCTTCTGTGCTTGGGTTTCTACCTAACACATGTAATAAAAAAACGGGCCTTCTAAGTTCGCACATAAATTTGACGTTCGCCAAGTTTCTTCACAAATTACCTTCTTTTTATTTCATTTCAAAGTGCTGGTACGGTAGTTCAAGAATTTGTGTTGTAAAAAAGACATTAAAGTTAATCCTTAATTATCCCTTATTGTCATAGTCACTTGATTATGTTAATTTCAAAAAGGCTATAGCATTTCAGACCAAACCATTTCAGGGGAAGTTTTCTACCGTCATTATGTTTATATTAAGTTATGTGAAAATCTGTGAATATTTCTGATTTTCGAGATTCCCAATAGTTACTTTTAGAAGGCTAAAAGTGAATTTGACATTTATATGTTAACGGAATTATTAACTTTTAGCTAATTAGCTATTTTGTCCCGATCGCCATTTTGTAAATTGCTACATGTCCTTTCTCGTTAAAAAGCACGTGTCTGAAATCTCACCTTACAGTCCAAATAATTCTTGAAATCTCAAGAATTATGGGCAGTGGTCGGTTTTTCCCGATGAAGCTTTTAAACGGCAAAAAACTCGTCCAACGTAATTCTTTAATTTTTCTCCGTAATCCTGAGTGCTTTTAACATGTTTCATCGAGGCACATACATGTACCGGTACATGTACGTTGCTGACAAAATAGCTAATCAGCTAAAAGTGAATCATACCGTCCACATGTAAACGTCAAAAATTCACTGTACTGGGTAGCCTACATGTAAAAGTACCTAATACTGAGCAGGGACTTTAATCCCATTGCACACATATTTCATTTAATTGTGTGATTTCATGGCCTAATGCCATGTCAAACACCAGATCGTTCTGTGTCAGGCTTCACTGTATACCATTTCATCAACATGTAGTATATTTTCCCCCTAAACAAAAGTGCAAATTCTTGTTGTACCACCCCCAGCATAGAGCATGGCCCACAGCGTGACGTTGAAAGTGATTGATAAATTGGTTCTAACATAAATTCAGACCTTTGCAGTAAAGGCTGTCATCAGTAGGGCCTTTCACACTACAAATCACTTTCGGCGATTACATCCATCAATAGGACCATATCGAATAGCGGCCATCTTGTGGGGCAACTTTTGACCTTTAAATTGGTGAACAATGTAAGCACAAAATGTGCAACCATGTCTTCAAGGAACTAAAGCCAGGTCCGCATTGGACTTATTTTTTAGGAGGTTTTACCGATACGATGTTAAAATGACAAATGGCTAAATTTTACTGCTGTCCGCATTTGGACTTTTTCGACACGGAAACATTTTACCGATACCGTGGGAGAGCATGTGCAGTGTTCCTTCGCAGTATGACCTTCACGGCCCGGACGTACGCTTCCAGAGCGCTTTTACCGACTCCACGTGTCCACATTGGACTAATATCGTCTCGAAAAAAGTTACCTGGAAAAGTAACCGCTGGACTCAGAGAAATATCCTAGGGTGTCCGCACTGGACGAGGTGTTTCAAAATGACTTATTCTAAATTTTACCTTTTCGTTCTCAGTCGGTTGCATACGTATGCACTGTAAGACTCGCGTCGTACTGGTTGCGCGCGTGACCAGTCCAGCCCAGCCCACATGCACAGTGTAACCTACACACACAAAGTGTGCGAAGCCTGAATCATGCAGACTGTACACAGCGCCCGTTTCGGACCGCCCAGATGCGAACCAACTAAGTAAATCGTTTGCAAATGATCTAAATAATTTTATCTTCATGGATTATTTTCTGGTAAAATTATATCATCTCGGGCGGAAACATTTCATTGGATAGTTGCTACCAATTCAGTCTTTATGAAGGTTTTCCTAGTCAACTCGTTCATTAACATTTTGGGTCATTTGCAAATGATACATTGGCTGAACAAAAAAATGTTCTGTGCTGAGCAGTATTTTTCTGCTAAACAGCTTCTTGAAAATTGGGCCCTGGGATCAATATCATAGAGCTTTGAAGCACAGAATTTTAGTAAGCAAAATTCTGTTCAAATAGTTGATTAAAATGTTACGATTTTTGGGCATTCCAACTTTTTCTTCTGCTACATGTACATGTACCTTATGAAAATTTGAATTTAAAAGTTATTTTTTCTGTGAGTCCTCCAATGTATTGGACTTCATTTTGAAATTTACTGCACAACCACAGTGGTTGAAAAATTAAAAATAAACCAATTCCTATGGGAGCACCACTTCACTTTTTTTAGTATGCATGCAGATTTCGGAATATAACTGAAGGTGACATTTTAAGTTGTGTTTCCCCACTTTCAACACATGTTTTGATTTTCAAGACATTGTTTTTGGGGTCAGTGATATTTGGCAGGTGACATGACCCACATTGGAATGTAGGAATTTGGTTGGAGTGAGTGAGTCTTGGTTATATTTAATTCCGTGCCACTGTAGAAAGTCAGTCAGTAACTAGTGTGTGTAGTGTAGTGCCAGTGGTAGACATTTTGTTTCTGGTATTTTCTTGTGGTACGTGTAACATACATGTATTGGACAGTAACTTGCACATATTTTGCTGAAGACAACATGACTACATTGATCTGGACTTAAGGTAGGATTTCTCATGCGATTTTTAACTCGAGTCCAAGGTGACCATGCATGTGAGTTTTCTGAAAGATTGTATTTTTTTGTACACATGTACACGTGACATAGGATATTTTTGTGTACACTCTGTGTAATGTATTAGGAACAGTGGTTAGAGCATGGAGGTAGGCTCCATGGTTAGAGGTGCTAAAGTAAAAGCCTATTATCTTTGTAAATGCCTATTGTTTGGAAGTTTTTGTTCCTGGAAAACATCCTCATGCAAATTGGCCGCTTGTGGTTTTGTGGTTCATTAGTGGTAACAAAATACATGTATCTCCATGTAAGTTTACAACATACATGTACTTGTGAAATAAGTAATGGGCCTGTATTTTGCTATAAATGAAACGGGTGAAACTGAAACCTGATGTGTATGACACAAGCTATGTGTACTGTTGGTTTTGGGTATTCTGGGGCCAAACAACTTCCAAATACGATTTATACATATTACTGCATGCACTTTCAGACGGCCAGTTATAATCAATAATAACTTAACATCGATTGTAGAAATATTTTCCTTCAACAACGGTCGTCCTCATGGTCTCCTAAAGAGAGTTTTGGATTGTCATGTGGATTGTGCATGCGTCAAGTCGTCTCTCTCGTCCACTGCCACAATTGAGGATGCGGTGACTGTGGTTTGGGCATCCTTGATTGTAGGGATGGGAATTTACGGTTAATTCAGAAAGTGTCGGTTAACCAGTTAACTGTTCGGTCAACACTAAAGATTGTTGTTGGTGTTTATAGATCTATGCAAAATACACCTATGCCCTAAAATAATCATTGAACCTTTATCTAATCAAAATTTCGGACCCCATGCGCGGGAACGCGTGCACGTGTGCGTAGCACATTTGTGTTCGAACGTAACCCCCCGATAGCACGGGCCAATAGACAGCGCCCTCATGCGCTCAGGAATACGGTCTATGGTGGGGTTCAACCCTACCCAAAAGGTGATTTGAAAAAGGCGAATCAAACCAGGACCTTATCCGCCTTTTTTAAACCACCTTTGTGTTTACACTTTGTGCTTACACTTTGTGCCTACCCGGCTTCACCTTGACTATTTGGAAAGTGCGGTGTTCAGTTTGAGTGTACCGGTACATAGGGCTGGGTCAATTTTAATAATTTACTATTCGAAAATTCTAGCCAAGTGTTCGATCGAATATCGAAGTATTCGTTTAGCCTGATTTAGTCGTGATTTATTACCACTGTAGGTGGATTACATGTATACCCTGGAGTTAATTTTAATGCAGTACGGTCAACCTAGACATGCAAAAATTAAGGTAGCATACATGTACATTTGGAGCATCATTGTTAGAGCAACTTAGATAAAATACCACTCTCCCAATTTACTGATCAACTTATTACTCATCAACCTTTTGGAATATCCGAATATGAAAATCATTATTCGAATATTTGGTTTTCGATCGAATATTCAATTTTTGGGCCCTTTAAACAAAGCCACATTTAATTTTGTTTCTGTCTGGTAACCATCAAGTCACCAAGGGTGGCCCCTCTTAAAGGGCCTGTGACACCCTAAACAACTTTTTGCCTAATCTTTGCTTCATAAGATGGATTACTTGTTCAGCAAGACATACTATTGTTCGTTTGGATGTAAAATCAATAAAAGGTGACATTTTTAAACTTTGAAGATTTCATTGCAATAAATCAGAGACAGAGGGCGCTGTTTTGAGTGCATCACATAAGGAAGACAGAGAGGAAAAGTTAAGAAAAAACATAAGACTTCAAGTTAGACTTGTGGCAAATTGCTGCAGTTTCTACCCCCAGTTTTGTCATGTAAAACAAACTCAAACAGCCATGGATTACAAAAGTTTCAGGAAAATTGAGAAAAAAGTGGAATCTTTTGTGCACAGTTCAATGTGATTATCCTGTGTTTGCCTCTTGTGACATAGTGACCTTGGTCATGAATATGCATATTTTCATTAGCATAAAAACTAAAAACCTTTGTTTTAACCCCCAAAGCAAGCTCCGAATAGGATTTTTATGACTTTAACTGAGTAAAGTGGTTTTAAAGCATAGATTTCATTGATAAAAATCCTAAATAAGGGGCCCTTTAAGTGGCAGATCATGTGATTGGAGGTGTTAGCCAGTCTGTTTGTTTATCTGTTGGGTGCTTTGCTTCCTGGGTAGGGGGTCTCAGTTAGTCATCTCACCTAAAGAGGTGATTGTATCCATGGTAACAGCTGTTTTATTAAAAATGAAGCATATATGTCAGTGTTAGATTATGGGTATTAAGGTATGTGACCTTCGACATCACTACACATAAAGAATCAAAACATTGAGTTTTTGGTTCTGTTGTGCACATGTACTGCACATCATGCATTCCATACTATCCACAACAAATGGGATGTGAACTTGACACAAGTCTCTTTTTGTTTTTTTCTCAGTTTCAAAAGGAACAACTTCTAAAGCTGTGTCCGCAATGGACTAATTTTTGTAAAGTTTCCGCGGGTCACTGTTGACATTCCATCGTGGTAATTCTTCTGTGCCTCTGCATATGGATTTATTTTCGACCCAAAGAATGTCCTCCGCCACGTAAAACCTCGATGAAACATGTTTATTTATTTATTTATTTATTTATTTACCACATCCAACAGCGGAGGGACCGCCAATTACAGGAATGGGAGCAAGTGTGGTTGAGTGCCTTGCTCAAGGGCACAGGTGCCACAACCCGTCGCGGCCCGGAATCGAACCTACATTCTAGTACTAGCACAGGAACTTAAGTTCGACGCACTAGACCGCTCGGCCATAACACCCTATCATCATGTCACCTTATCATTCAGGTCCACACAAGTTACATGACCACAACGTGTGTTTTATTGGTTTTACATTACAATGCCCGCACGGGACTTTCCAGCGGTGTAAAATCCACAATGTAATACGTCCGCGATCCAGCGTAAAAATCACAATCGGCAGTCGACACTTTACAATTTTGGGTGTTTGGGGCCATCCATAAAGTACGTACACACGGAGGGGGGGAGGGGAGTTGGAGCCAATGCGTACACCTAAAGTTAAAGCATATGGGTGACATCACGAAATATGCATACCGGTACATGGGGAGGGGTGGGGGAGAAGGGGGTTTCTAGTCGGCATTTTGTGCGTACGTATTTTATGTACGGCCTCTTTTCCGGCCGTTCGCATTGGACTAAATTTTGTAAAATTTACGGAGATCTCCGTAGGTTTTACCAAAATTAGTCGACACGGCTTAAGCTTTAAAATGGACACATTTCACTTTTCAGCTCATTGGTCTAGAAGTTCTGTGAGAATCCATGGATACAAGTTTGCAATATGGGTACATGCACTCCCAAAGTACATAAAGATACATGTGCACGTACATGTACAGATGTATTTTTGCAAAAATGTCCCATGATTGGGTACATGTAAGATTTGTTGAGATTAATACCCGCATCTGTTTCAATTTTATAGACAGTCTCAAGTAATTTCAACAGATCTTACCTAATCGTGGAAAATTTGCAGCAAAAATCACAGAGTGTGACGGGCTGGCTTAATTATTGAAAAAAAATTCCCCCATAATTGTTTTCCTGAGAAAAGAGAAAGAAATACACATGTATTCTTCTTTCTGTCATTTGCAGTGTGCTGTACATAAGGAAAACTGAATTGAAGAGTTGCTAATGACTGGACTTTAAACTTGACTTTTGTCAATTTTTCCCCGTACAATTCCCCAGACGGTTTGCGTCATGGTTATTATAAATTACTGGAGGTACATGTACATTTTGCATAAAAGATATTTTGCCCATAGTAGAAGGCGTCTGTGCATACCGTAACTTGTCAGAAAATTTCAAAATGCCCAAATTCAAAACCGTTTTTTTTTTCCATCCTGGTATATGTACTATACACCACATTTCATTGCACTTGCAGACACTATTTACGGTATATAACGATTTTTTGAAATGAGGTGCAATTTGCCTAAATGCATTATTAAAGGTTGTAGTATTTTTTTCTTATTGTGACAAACACTGACTTTTGGGTGAAACTACCGGGTAAATCACAGTTGTCAAAATGTGAAATAATGTACATGTGTGATAGGGGTATCATGTATGGACCTTTATCACAGTGCGTCCATCTTTGTCTTGTTCCCCACAGTATGTGTCGGGTACAATCAGTGCAACTGCGTGGTAGCGCATACATACATGTGTAATCTACTATTCAGAATCACTGTCTATGGTGCACACTCTCTTGATCGCGCAACGCCTGTGCCATTGTGATGCACACAATAAACAATTTCAACACAGGACCAAACTATTTTTTTCTGCAAGCCTCGCTTTGGTTACGTTCATTTTAATAGGAGAAAATGGAAGATGGCCGCACCGTGATTGTACATAAGTGTACAAATGCATTTCCGACGAGACCAAATCTTAGCACCTACATGTACAGTGTGTGTACATGTTGTACCCGATTCAACTCTCCTTTTTGGTAATTGCGGAGTTTGATTTAGCAAAGGCGAGTTGAGTGTAAACGAGCCTTTAAATACATTGTACATGTAAGGGCTAGGCCATAGTTCAAGAGCGGCTGTTTCCTTAATAAATTACTTCACAGCTTTTATTACCATCAACCCTGTTCAGCCCCTGTGCCTTTCTATGCTGTATGCACACACCCACATAATGATGAATGGAGTGATGAATTGCCTCAGTGATAGGGGCTGAAGGTGACTTTGGCTTAGACAAAGACTAACGAGGTCTGGTGGAGCTGGACTCATTCTTGGATCATGGTCTTATGCTAGAATTACAGACATCAATCTATTTTCAGTGAATTTCGTTGGACCCACAACATTACTAAATCTTAATAAAATTCCAAGTGATAAAATTTCCTTTTTGTGTTTTTTTGTGAAACAAATGTATTCATATATTAATGTCCCCAAAACTGTCATTTAATTGCCCTGCACACGTACATTATAAAGCACCATGTACCAAGAGAAAGGTTGGGTTATTGAAGGAAAATCTGAGGGATATACCACTGTGCCTCATAGCTCAGCTGACAGTGCATCTGCCTGGTATGTCAGACCTCTTGGGGAAAACCTGATGCAGTATATAGTACACTGTGCCTCATAGCTCAGCTGGCAGAGCAAACCTGAGGGAGAATACCACTGTGCCTTATAGCTCAGCTAACAGCATCTGCCCGGTGTGTCCGAGGTCTTTGGGGAAACCTGAAGGAGTATATACAACTGTGCCTCATAGCACAGCTGGCAGAGCATCTGCCTGGTATGTCAGAAGTCTTAAGGAAACCTGAGGGAGAATACCACTGTGCCTTATAGCTCAGCTGACAGCATCTGCCCGGTGTGTCAGATGTCTTGGAGGAAACCTGAGGGGGTATATACAACTGTGCCTCATACATGTAGCTCAGCTGGCAGAGCATCTGCCTGGTACATGTATGTCATAAGTCTTCAGGAAACCTGAGGAAGAATACCACTGTGCCTTATACATGTAGCTCAGCTGACAGCATCTGCCTGGTGTGTCAGAGGTCTTGGGGAAACCTGAAGGAGTATATACCACTGTGCCTCATACTCAGCTGGCAGAGCTTCTGCCTGGTGTGTCGGAGGTCTTGCGTTTGAATCCCGATGAGGCCCATATGATTTTTCTTTCACTCTCATGTTTGGATAAATATTGTGCTTCTTGATTCTCGCACATTTAAATACAGTATACCTTTTGTACAAATACAGTTTCTAAAATTTCATGTTATGTTTTCTTTCCGTGTTTGCCTCAGAACAATGATTACTGGATCAAGATACAAAGTCTGAAGAGTGAAGGAGAGGAGGCTATATTGGATGCTGATGACCTCGTCTGTGATGTGGCAGATGACAGAGAAAGGGTATGTTTTCAACATTTCTAAACATGAATTTAAATGTTCACAAACTTTTTTGTATGAATTTATGGGCCAACAGAGCTGTATGAATAAACACAGAAATTTGCTTGATGCAAAAATAGTTACATTGTATATGTACCAACCAAAATTGTATGTGATGTGTATTATGATTAACTGGTATTCTGCTGCTATTGCTAAGAACGCAAGTTGACATTGGGGCCATCCATAAAGTACGTACGCAGGGAGGGGGTGAGGGGGAGTTAGAGCCAATGCGTACAACCAACATTAAAGTATATGGGTGACGTACACATGTACTTTATGGACGGCTCCCATAGGATATTGGTTGGTAACCAAAACATTTGGTGCTATATGCTGCATCAACTCGATGCCTGATGGGAACCAGTGACCAGCGCAACCGTGTCCTATGAGCTGGTTCCAAATGGTCAACCAGACACGACTAACCATTGTTGACTAGACTGTGTTCAGTTGGAAATAGTCGAACTATAGTCGAACTCGTGTCCTTTGAGAAATTACAAAAAAGGGCCGCTCCATTTGGCAGAAACTAAATATGCAGGATAAATTATGTGAAGCTTTCTGTAATTAATCTATGTTGGTGAAAGGAAATTTTTTTTGCAACAGACACTCTCATAATTCCCAGAAGACTGGAACACTCCATGTGTGTGTTACTGATAACTACACATAGTAAAAATGTTGGCAGCATTATACAGTAGATTGTCATGCGGAACACCATAATGTCTGAAATTTCCCAGGAAATGAAAATGATAGTCTGGTGAAAGGTTGGGGATGTTTTTTAAACAAAAATTTACAGAGACCGTGGGAGAGCATGCGCAGTGTCTTTTTGCAGTATGACCTTCACGGCCCGGACGTACGCTTTCAGAGCGCTTTTACTGACTCGATGTGTCCGCATTGGGCTTATAGTCTGGGGAAAAGTTACACGGTCAATTTTCCTTGGCAGCAGTTGGCCAGGAAAAGTAACCGCTGGACTTTGGGGAGTTTGTGAGAGGAAAACGTACTACATGTACATGTTGTAGGCTATCCGCACTGGATTAAAAATGGGAAAAGTACCCATCATCTCAGTAAGTTTGACCAAAAAAAAGTCCAATGCGGACAGGCCTTAAAGGCCCTGTAGATGATCTGTTTTTGAGCGATTCTGCGAATAAAACCATTATAAATCAAAAGAAAGACATCAACAAACTCATCCGAAGAAATTTCAGCTTTGTCAAATGTACCACGTTTAAAAAAAACAATGAAAATCCATATGCATTTTCCTGGTTTTGGCCGGGTGTTTCAAATATTCGTTCTCAGTATCTGTTGATCGGGTACTATGTGGCTTGCGTCATGCACTCTGTGGCGCACATACTGCGTGTGCGCGCGATCCATAAAAATGCATTCCAGCTTGAATTACCGCGGTTGAAATTAACCCAGGTTACTCCTGAAATGTGTTTTCAACCCCACATTCAACACGGTGATGTTTTACACTTATTTCATGCAAACTGAGTTTGTGGCATAACCGAGTTCAACCCTGGGATGGTCACGACCTAAATCACAATCGTTTCACAGGGGAAGCCTTTTGCCCCAGGAGCAGGGTTCAGTTCACCCTGGGGTAAACTAATCTTGGGTTCGTGGTAAAAAGTTGGTGCTTGGTTGAACATTTTCTAGTCCAAAACATTGCTTGTTTTTAACCCCGCAGCAACCCCGAGAGTAATCAAGCCATTCACAGGAAGTGAGGATTTGTGCCGTGACCAATTTATTGCTAATGCAGATGGGTTTGGGCCTGTGGGACCAAAACGTTTGGTGTCCCAGTTATGTACCACAAGAAGTCACATTTTATGAATGCACTACTGTACATTTGCAAATGGGTCATTCAAGTTGAGGAACAAAGTGTGACATTTCTTCATTTCCACAAAAATGGTCAACAAGGGAGCAATGAATCACCATTTGTATAAGGATGTTGCATGATGTGATGGCTTACACTGTTTGGGGGTAATTTGGGAGTCTTCAGTGTTGACAAAGTGTCGCCATTTTAAATTATTTAACAAAGTGGTGGTTGTGGATGTAACTTGGAAACCAATACAGTTCAACTGCTTTCACTCCAACTACAAATGTTTTCATGTTGAATTTGAAATTAACACACGGTTCTCAAACTAAATAATCCTTTTTAATTTGAATTTGGATGATTCTAGGTTAAATTTCTGTGTGATTCCTGAAAATCTGCTAAAAAGCACCTATGTCACACTAATACATTTGAACATAATTCTATTTACCGGTAGTTGACATCTAAATTTTGTTGCAAGTAATGAATGTTTTAAATTTCTCTCATCCAACAGCTTGAATTTGGGAATAGTATTGATTCATGGGGTTATCAAGGGCAAAACAAAAAGTAAAACTGGTTGTGGATGTAACACGGAAACCGTGTTCCTCAACTTCATGGAATTACCCAAATAGGAATGATTTTTAGGCTGCGTTCAAGTGTACAATTCTCATTACTCCGCAGTAATGAGTGCAGTGTTATGGCTGTCTCTTGCCATGACTGCACAACCGCTGTCTCACTGCTCACAAGAAACTGAAGAAAATACAGATGTACAGTCGTTAGAACCTTTGCGGAATTATTGGTACCATGATCTAGAACAAACCTTAGTGAGTTGTTGCTTCAGTTATTGAGTTGACACGTTGACCAAATTCACTCAAAATTGCACCTATATTCCGCCATCTTCGTACAAATGACATGACACTCGTCGGGAGTAAAAGCACATTCCCCATTTGTCGGGGAGTAGCGAGAGCATACTCTCACTGACCCGAGTGTCGTTATTCTTGCCATTCACACCCGCAGAGTACTACTCGTGTTTAACACAAGTACTGTACACGCTAGAACGCAGCCTCGGTGTTTCAGTGTCCAAGCATCCTTATGCACTCGTCCTACATGTAGATGGTAGAGTATGGAATTCAACTGCGGTTAACATTACATATGTACATGTACTGTAGCATGCACGGAAAATTAATCCATAATACCACGGCAGTCAGAAACCCACGGTAGTTTCATTCATATGAGGACGCCCTTGTAAAAAAAACGTTTCGTTGTTCAAAGGTACGAAAGCACTTATTTCTTGATATGACATCCCTGTATTACTGGCCCTTTACTCGGTGTGTTCTAAGATACCTGTCGACCCTGAAACATGAATACCTTTGAGTTTTCTCCACTGGATCTGTGCTTTCCGTTGAAAGTTCCATTGCTTTAGTTTGTGCGTTGTGTGTCGTCATTTTGACGATAGCGTGTGAGCCATATCAACAATATCCAAGGGGGCGGAACTATGCATTATCGTTTTCTTAAAAAGATCTCAGGTGGAATGATTGCATTGAACAGCTGGAACCACTTAGGCCTTATTAAACCTTTTGAGAAAGGTTTTTCCGGTCAAATGGTTTATTAAAATTTAGGGACATTTAGGCAAATCCTGTAGCAGGCTTCAAATGTACAGGTGTATATTGTTTGTTCACATATCATTGAGGTATGGGAATAAATGTTTCGCTGCATTCAGAAATATTGTTTTTATGAGGAATTTGGAGTGCAAAGGGTTAATTTGCCCTGCAAGAAGTTCCACCATACACTCCCAACAATAATATTTACAGAGGCAGAGCTTGTAGGTCAGTAGACCCCAATCGGGTTAGAAATCTATGGTTATCCATCCACTTTGATAAACTGGCTCATCGCAGAAGAACCAAATTTATGAGTTTTGTCAACAGGTCGGAATGGGATGTTGTAAAAATGATACATTGTGGGTGCATACATGTACTGTAGAACCAAGGGAATAAGCATTCAAATCATAGCAGAAATTTTAATCCGAGCGTACAAACAATTTGTTAAACAATTTCAATGGCCCTATAGGGGTGTCAATAAATTTGATCTGGACAGCTCCTTTAAAAGCATTAATATGAGGTTTGTGTGCACAGTGCAACAGGTGGCTAATATCTTATGCACTGTTGTTGAGGCGATAAGCTTACTTAATGCTAGGAAATGTCTGATAGCTCACAGATGGGTCTGCTCTGTTTGTAGTTTCACACCTCACCAGAACAAGATGTTATTTACATGTACATGATTGTAATGTACAGGGGTCTGGTTTCAAGTAAAAATGTACACAATGTACTAGACCAGTATTTCACTTTGCCCTTGTCCAAACGAAAGCACCCTGTTAACTTTAATTCTGAGGCCAACTTGGACAGCGTCCCCTTTCATCTTAAATTTCATGAGGCTTGTATACACACCATGTACCAGTAAACATTTCAAACAGAATTGTGCTCCTCCAGTTGTCTTCAGTGCCCTTTGAAATTCAGACAAACTCAAGGTCGGAGTGACCTGCTCTTTACTTGAATTTGGGAGGGCTATGTACTTGTAAAAATCTATTTTCAAACTTGAGAAAGTAATGTAAATTTGTGACCATTTCTGTTTGTACTTAACACAAGGACACAAATCTCAGAGATGCCCCTTAGGCTTAGCCTCAATTTCCAACCAAATTACTGACACCAACATAAATATTATAAAGGAGATGTTTTTGAAAGTCGAAGGTTATCTAAATTTGGGCATAGTCTTCAAGGTTCCAGCTAAAACACCAATTGATAATCTCTGATAATCACTCCAAGTTTCCAGACCACTTGTGCTTAATTTGTAATCTTGAGAGTAAACAATGAATTCAAACTTGACTTGTGATGGCCTCTCACCATGTGGCTTTCAAGGTTGGGTCCTGGCTGTCCCTGTGAAAGGTTCAAATTGTCTGGCAATCTGTTGTACCTCAATGGATCTTTGCAGGATGGAACAATTCATCTTGATTAAGAAGCCAGGGGGAAGTTTGGAAGTAATGCATGAGACATTGTCAATCAAGCCAGACTCGGCCTGTGCATGTTTTCAAAAAGGTGTCGGGATTTTACCCCAGTTTAGAGCAGGGTTGAATTCTACATGTACAGTTGTAGTCAGAAGTTTACATACAACTCTGTTAAAACTGGTCTGCTTAAATTTGCAACAGTCTTTACTTGTAACAGTCTTTACTAAAGTTGTGATTTTGTGGAATTCCTCAAGTGCTTGCAGTACTTAAAACATAGCTTGCACACCTTGCAATGGTTCGGGTAATCCTGTTTACCATTTTGGGTGATGATGGTAGTGGTGTACATGTATGTAAACTTCTGACTTCAACTGTACATGTACTTGGGGCAGAACCATTCTTGAGGGTGACTTGGGGTTGAAAATTGTCAAGTGTGAAATGCCGAGATTTATCTTGAGTGGAAGCTCTCAAAGACATTGTGCCAAGTGGAACTCGTACGTTATTGTTATACAAGGAACAAGAAATATCACCCACTGAAAAGTGGATACGGATTTCACAAACAATGACAACTGCATGGATGGCTTCTTATCTTGTATGAGCACTGCTATTTTGTTTGCAGACTGATTGAAGAATGATGCCATGAATACAACCACTGGAGGACATTCTTGATCGTAACGTTATCTTAGCTGTCCAGTGTCACAAGACTCGTGCATCAATAGGTCTGTGAGCATTGACTTTTTTGGGGAAAACTTACCGAGAGTCAATGTTTTCAGCATACATGTGTCATAATCGTCAAATGTCAAATTCATCATTTCTATGTACCAAACCGAAGCAATGGTTTAGTGTATACATGTGTTGCTCTCCAAGCTGGTGACTTTGAACTTGGAATCCCCCTTTTCAGCCCTGCTTTGTGTGGCAGACATAGCCAAAGGGTTCCAGTTACCCTGCTGAACCTCAGCTCGGATGACAAAATAGGGCTAAACTTGATGTTGACTGGAGCTAATCCTATGTTGCCTTCGGGTTAGGTACCTACAGTGGGGCAAGGGATTGGGTCTGTTGGTACATGGTGAATGACAATGAAATCTTGATCAGTCAAACTTTGTAAACTCAGAAATCCTGTCATAAACTGGAATGTGGTGCGATCAAGCAAAATTAAACTGAACTACCGTAGGAAATCCTTCTTTTGAGGTACTGTATGGTCCAAAATGCTTTCGTAGGGGTGATAAATTGACTTTTTTTCCCTACAAAAACAGAAGTGAAAAACATTCAGAAGGAAAGTGTTTTTTCGCCACCCCGTCCAGCTTCGATGATTTTTAAAAAACTTGAAACTATTTCCCAAAGAGGCCTTATACTGATGTTGTGTTCAAACGTTGCAGACTTTTTACCTGGTTCAGATATGACAATAGGCATGTTTCTATTGAGACCCATTTACCGGATAATGCCGGAAAAGAGGGAAAATGTGCTCAGTAGAAACAAGTCTTACCCACTATTTTCTGGGAAATGGTGGGGAGAATTTCCCCGGCAATTTTCCTTCTTGAGGAAGGAAAATGCCGGGGAATTATATGGTAAGTGCCAATAGAAACATACACTGTTCCGCCCGAGTGCAAATACAAGGGGAGAAAATGTAAACGTGTGATCACATGTGCTTGACCCTTGCATGTGACTTTTATTTGGCAAACTCGCAAACTGGCAAAGCGTGATGGAAGGCGGCTAAGTAGGAACTTCGCATTACCGGCTATTTACTGATAAATGGGTTTACCGGTAAAATTCCGAATCTTCAATAGAAACACGCTACATTTTAAAGAACTCATTTGGAGAGGGTTGGGTTTTGGGATTGGACAATTGCCAAATCAGGTGACCAAAAAAAAAGATTTGGACAATTTCCAAACTTGTGTAAGCGACAAATACATGATTATTCCTGGTATTCTTCAGGAATGCAGGCCTCGAAATAACCGACAGCCGTCGGTGCCCTGTACTATTGCCGCGATGCCCTCAAAATAATGAATATTTCACAGCAATAAATTGCCGTGCCTTTTTATTTAACTGCCGTCGGTGCCCTTCATTAAAACACACATATGAAAATGTCAAATTTCCCACTTTTAGTGACACATTTCGGAGACAAAACTAGCTCTTCCACCGCTGTTTAAAAATGCAACGAAACCGTACGCAATTTTTGCAAAACCACGCCGAGCTTTATAGCACATAGCACGCACGGTAGCCTACGTGTACAGGTACAAAGGGTACAGTTCGACGAAAGTCCCTCGAACAACGGAACTTCGCCCTGGTTTCCGTGCGAAATTGTACATGTATGTTGAGCGGGCCTCATTGGTATCCGTTAGCGGTTCGGTCATGGGTTCGGTGTACAGCACGTGCGTGCACTTGTCGACGACTATGATGAAGTACACATGCACTTACGTGTCGATTGCAGAATACGGCCAAAGACGAATATGTACGAACATTAGCATGACGTTCATGATATAACCGTGGTCATTGCACATGCGTAGCACACAAATGGCGGCCGCAGGAACCGCGTTTCATTGCGCGCGCGTTGCGAATGTCAACGAAAGGTCTAGACGATTTATCGATGAGGTGGAAGCAATACCATGTTCAACGCGGATAAATAAAAGAGACAATCCTCAGACTGCAACCCCAGCTAAGTACTATTAATGATTGTTGTGGTGCCCTCCAAGTTCGAGCAAACTGCCGTGATGCCCTTTTTAAATTGACAGAATTGCCGTGATGCCCTTGAAATGTGGGAAAAGGCAAGGCAATTGTTGCCGTGCCCTTTTGAACACGAATTTCGAGGCCTGGGAATGTACATGTATGGCAAATGATCGTGATTTAATTAAGTTGCTACTTTCACAAGAAAAATTGCATAACCACAAGATTATGTCACTAATTCCATACAGGCAGAAATAGCAGTTTCCCTGAAAAAAAAAACCTGTTTTGTTGGGAATTTGGCAGGTTTAGTGATTAAAAACTTCATTGTAAATGTCTTGGGAATAAGATGGATGCTATAATAATTAAGGGGGCGTGGCAGTGAGTCTGGTGCCTTGCTCTTGGGAGACTGTATCATGGCATGGAAGTCAAGGGTGGAAAGGTCTTGCCAAGGGGCTGGGTGGGATTCAAGGTTAATAGCAAATACTGCTGCATATATTAATGCTACATGTGGCCTGAAATCAATAAAATATTTGTACCTTAAATAAATTTCTTGAATTTGTAAGGTGGTAATCTTAAGGCCAGGGGTCAATTTCATGGCGTTGTTTAGCACAAAAATTTGCTTAGCGCAAAATGTCCTTCCTTTGTAAAACTGGTTACCGGCTAAAATTGTATGTCTAATTGTGTTTTTAGAAACAGTAGCAAAATATTAGTAAATACACATCACATAAGATTTTGGATGGCAACTCATTTTTGCAACATAAAGCAAAGAAATTCTGTGTTAAGCAAAGTTTTGTGCTATAAAACAGTGCCATGAAATTGGGCCCTGGTCACACATGGGTTAAGTGTCCTTTTATATATATGATACCTGGAATGTTCTATGTGGTTTTCTATTAGTATTACGCTGGCTATTATTTTCCAAGGGAAGAAAAAATGGCTGAGAAACTTGGCACTGCGCTCAGTTATTGTTTAGACACACAATCAAGGGATGTGCGCGTCTCTGGTACTGTATTTTATTGAACATTGTCTACCTCTCTCCCTCCCTCTCACCTCCCCTAAAAAAAGTGTCCAATCCCCCATATTGAAGTACTCCACGGAGCCTGTAACAACTTGAGGCACTTGGGTAGTATGTAGGCCTACATGGCAGACTAGGTTGGTATGCAGACTGAGGCTAAAAACCACTTGTTTGAAAGCTTGTGTGGACAGTTTCAATTGCTTTGCAGTCTCATCAAGGGAAAAGGTCTCCTAATTACACTGATTTAGGCATTTCTACAGTTCCCCATGGCTGTTCCTAGAAATACACTTAAAAATGTTTACATGTCAGTACTTTGCTGACCAGTACTTTGAGTGCCAGGGCTTCTCATTAAGATAAATGTCACTTTCTTGTTCCTGCCTCTTGTAATCTGTCCACTAAAAACCCTGTGTACAAATGTTCAATATAACGCGCGTAACCGGGACGGACACTGGTGTTACATTTTAGGCCGTCGCGGTTACGACATGTACGAGCGTATATTGGAAATTTGTAGACGGGGTTTTTAGAAAGGCATGTTGTCACACTATTTGTAACCCTTTTTGGGCCTAAGTTATCTCTTCAGAACAACTTAAACTTATTTCTTTTATTTTGAGACCAGACAAAGGTATTTCCTCGAAAATATGGTCTGTGTTGCCAAAATGCCCCCTTTATTGTGGAAAGACCCAAGTACATTAACCATGATACCAAACCACAACTGTTTGTAAATTATTTTAAATATTCCACAGTATTTAGAAAATACATGAGAATTTGTTTTAAAAAATCATCTTTTATGAAAGGACCAAGTTACCTGTGAACGACCATAACTTAATTTTTGCTGTTCTAGCTACCTGTACATGTACACATGTACTTCACCATGTCTCAAAATAGCAGCAGAGCTGTAATTAAAAACAGCATTTGCAGTTTACTTTGTGGGGGAAAGGGTTCTGTAAGCACAGACCGATATTTAACAGCAGTAGTGTTTACCAAAGGTCTGCTGTCAATCCAGAGAATACAGATAATGCTGCAAGTAATTTGCCACAATGTTTATTTTTGGTTTAATGTCACAGTTCGCAGTCAATACATTCACAACTATCCAGCTGACATTTTGAACATGCATGATACAACTACTTGCATATGAGGGGTAAAAAGGTGAATGCATATGGGGCAAACTTGAACAGTGACCGTTTATAACCCTTGTACCTCCATGCTCGAATGTTGAAAGATTGGGTGTTTCAAAATACATGTAACATGGAATATATCGGTCTACCAGAGTTTCAGAATATCGTGTGACTTGAAATAACCATGTCTCTACAGGTTTTGAACCAATGTACACCTCAAAACATGTGAAATAACTGATGCATGTGTAGTTATTGCTGAGCAGCCTGTTACAGGGCATGAATCTGAAATTTCATGTTATTTTGAAACATCCCACATGGCTGTGCCCATTTTAGTTCTGGGAAGCAATATTATTGGTAGTGGTACTGACTTGTAGAATTTTCCATGCAACAGCATGGAATAAACTTCTTGAGTATACTCACTGCATTTAATTTAGTGTAAAACTGCTGCATTTATCCAACATTTTTTAAAGAGATGCAAAATGGCTTTTTACACTAAAGGTTCTTGATGTTTCAACCCATTCAAGTCTTGGGTCGAGTTTTGATTTTTTGAACCACACGTTTTACCCAGTGTCATTTCGTAGTTTTTTCTCCCCAAACTAAGCCCACACAGAAGTATAAATACATGTACATGTACACCACTACCATCATCACCCAAAATGGGACTACCCGAACCATTGCAAGGTGTACAAGCTATGTTTTTTAAAAGTACTGCATGCACGTGAGGAATTCCACAAAATCAAGAATTTAGTAAAGACTGTTACAAAAATGTTTAACACTTGGTTGCATACAGTTGTATTTATACTTCTGACTTCAACTGTATCTATTATAGTATTAGGGTCTTTCTATAAATTAGGGGTCCAAAAGTGTGACATTTGGTGTCCCCCGTTACACCTGATGTGTTATTTTTCGTACAAAAATCATTAAAATGCCTTTAAACCATTTGTGTATGAATTGTACTTTATGTACTCACTCTTTAAGATGGAAAGTATTTGAAGAATGTGTCCTGAATTTAAAAAAGCAAGATGTAAAATGTAACGGGGGACACAAAAATTTGACCCCTAATTTATAGAAATACCCATAAGTGAACCAGGACTACAATTATGTACATAGTTAAAATGCAGACGAGCATGAATAATTCACACACACAAATCAGAGCAAGTTTATGACAAGTGGGAAACCAAATCTGCCTGCTTTTGAGCCTGGAACTATTTGGGCTGAAACTTTTCAATTTCAGAAAAACCTATAAGCATATAGTTTTCTGCTTAGAAGCATGTTAAACAGGCATTGCCATTTCTTAAAACCCATCTACTTAGCGAGCCAAATCTCGTACCGGTACTAGCCAGAACACTTTCATGCTAACTGGATGCCTTAAGTTTTTCAAAAGAAACTGACAATTTGGGTGTCGGATTCATAACCTAATAAGCGGTATGTAAGAGTTCTGTGGCTGAGATAACCAAGCCATGATGGTTTCTGAAAGTTTGCACCGAGACTTGATTGAGGCAGACAATCAACATGCAGATGATAATGTGTGCATGCACTCCAATTGTGTGCTAAGCATAACCTTACACTATGAAATGCAATTGTGCTCAAGCACATTTTGGTGCTACATGTTATGTAGGACCCGTGTCGCTAAAGTTTGCGTAAGTATTAAGTTTTATGAAATTAGGCCCTCTTCTGAAACAGTTGTGTTCAACCTTGGCTTGGCCTAACTGTACCTAAACAGATTTGTCGTTTTAAAAGGAAATTCACATGCGTCTATTTTGAATTTTCTCATAATTTTTGCAATACTGGTACTCTTTTCTCTTCAGCTGATAGCAACCTTTGAGGAGCAGGACGGTCTTCGGCCCCCGAGCCGCCTCATCACAGACAGCACCAGTACCTGCGCTAGCTCAGTGGGCACCCTCAGCCCGCCGCTAACATTCAACAGTCTGTCAATCAACGGTCAGATGAATAATAGCAACAACAAAATGCTGACCAATCATTATGGGGAGATGGATGACCTCAGCGACATGGACGTGGTCGTGACGGGTAATGAAGTTGCCGCAGGTTTGTTCAAAAATTGTGCCTGTATATTCAGTGGCTGTTGTTCTATGCTACAATCTGAAGGGTTGGCATATGGTCATTCCATGAAAATGGGACACAGTGTCCCCCTTACGTCGTGACACTTCTGGAGTTGATTTTTTATATTTACCGGACTTCAGAGAACGATTACCCTCGACATATAAAGAATATATGACCTCGTGAATCGAACACCACCTTTATCTGTTGATACTACCCAAAACATAACGAGAACGATTCAATAAACTAGTGCGATCTTTTAAATGCAAGTGTGACATTTTGAAACTTTCGCTCAAAATGTAACAAATTTATAATAGAGCTCTCTTGCCAAGATCTATGGACATTTAACTTTTTCCCTCACCAGATCCAAAGCTTCGCGTTCGCCATGGCAGCGACCCTGCACTACCAGTCCTCAATGGCGACCCGCAGAAATGGAACGATAATGACACTCGGCTGTCGGACCCTAATGCTAACACCATACCACAGCAAGAGAGGGTGAGGATGTAAACGCAAACAAGTTAAAGTTCACACTATAAAATTAGTGGCTTAGCGTTTTGAGCCACGCACATTTTGTTTCGCAAAATGGGATGTAGGCCTAAATGTGGGAAAGTAATAGTCAACTAAATGTGCATGCAGTCATCAGGGGGCCCTGTCACACATTCTTAGTTTTGCGTCTCGGTGTCCCTCTGCTACGGTCGACCACAGGTTTGGCTCAACCGGGATGAAATTTCGGATCTCACGATTCTACCAAGGAAAGCCGGAAAGTCTGAGGGCAAGTCCAATGCCCCCAAGAAGCAACATCTATGTCCCAGCTTCAATAGGATTGCACAAGGCGGCACTAGGGGACCCCTATGGTCCACTACGGCTATGCCGGCAGCCCTTGGGGTTTACTAGGGCTTCAGTAGGGTCCTGCTAGTTTTCACTACGATTTCAATTTCTTCCTGGTTGATCCCGGCAAAGTATTGCATGCAAAACTCCACTGGGACTCGTTGCCGATTGAAGATGGTTGGTAAGGAACTAAGGATTGACTACAAGTCACTAGGTTTGAGTACAGTCTAACTACATGTACATGTACATGTAGGATTGACTAGTACGAACTCTAAGCGGCATGCAAAACTGGGAATGTTTGACTGCAGCTTTAAAGGTAGTATACATGATTGGTAAACCGTTACAAATAGTTTCATCCCCCTGTGTGATTGAAGGTATGATTAAAACCAACCTGAGCAAAAATCAGCTCCGTACTTCGTCTATCTTTTGAGAAAACAGTCAAAAAATGGTTTACAGTCACTTCGCCCTAAAACCACTTCGCCCTGAACTACGGCCTGTGCACAAAGTTGTTTTGGGGCGAAGTGGCATTCTGGCGAGGTACATGTAGTATTTGGACGAAGTGGTTTTGAGGCGAAATGGCCTTTGGGTGAAGTGCTTCAGGGCGAAGTGGTTTTGGAGCGAAATGAATTTACGAAAAATAATTGTTTCGCTCATTTCTCAAAGAATAGAGCACTTCAGACAAAACCATTTCAGGGGAATGTTTCTACCGTCATCGTGTTTATATTGTGTAAGTTATGTCTAATTATATGAACATTTCTGATTCCTCGAGATACCAATCATGTATTCTACCTTTAAGACACTTGTTTACATGGATGTGGTGTTTTGTTCTGCTTTATTTGTAAAGTTATCTTAATGACCCATACACGACATTAAAAAGCATCATTATTTTTTCATTTAATAATCTGTGCACACATGAAAATGCACCAGGATTGTAGTGATATTATCAGCGTCTTTGTCATGTGAATGTCTGACATTTCAACTGCAGATTTTTTTTTTTATCAAAGATAAAATTCCTTCATGACCAAGTTATCAGGCCCACTTTTCGATAACGAAAAGAAGACGGGCATTGAGTTTCTTTTGTAAAGTGGCACGGTCCATCACTCTATAAAATGTCAAATATTTCCCAAGATTGTTGTACAGATACCCTTTTCTCCACTCTGGATTGTTCTCGACCTTCTAGATAAATTGCAATGCTCTATTTCTCGCGTTTCAGAAACCAAGCCTAGAGATGATAAAGAAACGTCGCAACAGCCGGGACGAATTGAACAGTGCCTTTTCGCGATTTGGTCGCAACTCGTCGCGACAGTCCATCTCCAACACGCTGGACAGCGACGTGATGTATAAATGGGCGGAAGCACAGCAGCGGATGGAGAATAAGGTATGTATGCCCTATAACATTGGACTAAACATAAAAGGCTTGGTGAAATAAAAATGAAAATCCGTAGACGGGATTTGCAATGTCCAACAATTGTAATCCATTTGACCAGAAAAACCATACTCAAATGCAAGATACATGTAGGTTGTTCCATCTTTCAAATAAAATGATTCCAACCAAGATGATTTTTTTATGGGAAAATTATAATTGAAGATTATTAAGTATGTACATGGGGCAAGCCAGGCATGGGGTTGGGTCGTATCTTAAGTGATCTCTGGGAGGGGTGGTTATCTCATTGAAGGGTTTATCCCTCTGTAGAGCTTGCTAAGCTCACGTGATAGTCGATCCCAATCAGTGAGGAACAACTGCAATACCGTGTTTCGAAACCATCGGTTGGCGTCATAGCTCAATTGGTAGGGCATCTGCATGTTAAGCAGATGGTCCACGGTTAGAATCCCGGTGAAGCCAAGTTGTTTTTCACTGCATCCAGATTTCCCAAATACACGAACCTTTTTCCACATTTGTATTGTATTGTGAATCGGCTAAATTAGGAAATGCTATATTTTACATGTGTACAAAGCTTTGAAGCCAAATCTTCCCCTGGAACAAATGACTGAGTTTGCCAGTCTATCCACTGTTTATTTGCTAATTGTTACACTTAAGGCCTGTCCGCATTAGACTTTAAAAAAAAAAACCTTAAGTCCAATGCTGACAGCCTACGATGTTTTCCTCTCAGTAACTTTTCCTGAGTCCAGCGGTTACTTTTCCTGGCCAACTGCTGCCCAGGAAAATTGACTAGGGAACTTTACCCGAGACGATAAGTCAGTGCGGACACAGCGAGTCGGTAAAAGCGCTTTGGAAGCGTACGTCCGGGCCGTGAAGGTCATACTGTGAAGGAACACTGCGCATGCTCTCCCACAGTCTTGGTAAAATTTTCCCGTGTCAAAAAGTCCAAATGCGGACAGCAGTAAAATCTTTCCATTTTTCATTTTACCATCGTCTCGGTAAAACCTCCCGAAAAACAAGTCCAATGCAGACACGCTTTAATCTCCAGCAGGCAGTAAATTCTAATATTTTCACTTGTTAGGGATGCGGCCCATTCCATATATAGAGCTTGCCTGTAAACAACACTGCAGATTTACAATCACAGCGTTGACAAGCATACAATAAACTCCAGTGTGTGGTCAGAATGGGTCAGGGACTATAGCATATTTCAGTGGCTGCCCCAAACCTGAATTTACTCCTCAAAATAACCAAATTTTGAATGATTTATTGGTGTTGTGAAAAGAACTTAATCCAAGCCTTTTCAAAACATTCAGTCAAGCTTAACCTTAGCCCTTTTGCAGTGGGGGAATTTTTATATAAGTCCTGGCTGATTCCGTATGTCAGACCCTGTTTACACTTGATCCTGAGCTCGGGGTCGAACACAGAGTTCGGGATCAGCCCCGGATCACAAACTGAGTGTAAATACTCTCGGGACCAAATTGGCCCCGGATCAGACCCCGAGATTTTGGTCTCGCATTGGCGGAGTGTTTCGATCCCAAGCTCGGGATCAGTTTGCAGTTAGATAAGCAATTTATCTTTACCACATCCTGCCGCATCCGCTCCACAGCCGTAGTGGGGGCGAGGGGGGAAAGCCTGCGAAATTAGAGTGACCTTGTACACTGTACATGTACAACCCATGCACACATTGATCAGTACATACACACATAGAGTATAACCTTTGACTGCAACTTCTGGCACTGCGCTCGAGTTCAACTACAGAATGTAAACGCGGCACTTGGGATCATTGCGGTTGACACTGAAGCATTCTTATCACAGGGGATCAAGATTGATCCCGAGCTCGGGACCAGTGTAAACACGGTCTCTCTCACTCACTGGCTGCTTTTGGTGTTTTTGATGAATCTTAACATCAGTATTAAAAATTTGATAATGGTATTGGACTAGTCAAACTTCCACATAATTATGTGCAGGCCTACGTGTACAAGCAGAATTGTGCTTTACAAAAACAAGCGATATACGGTATGTACCAGCCTTAATCTCATGTTACCTGTATTTTGTCACTAGTATTTTGACACTTTTTACTGTGCACAAAAATTGGATAATTGATACCAGTATTTTTTTTGTAATTAGTGGCATGAAATTGAGCCGGAGTTAAAACTTTGCCGCTTGTCCTGTTACAAATGGATATTGGCATGAGAAACAAAAAAAATAACATTGCTGAAAAAAAGTTTGCAAGAAAGCCCCAGTATGACATGCCAAGGGCCAAGGGCAGAATTTGTCTCTGAAAAGATATATAGACTCTGACATTTATGTTGTGGTTGACCACAGCACCTTTAATAACATTTAGAGAACTCCAGAGGGTTTACTTTGCTGTGGGTCTTCCTTGGGAAGCGCGTGTGGTCTAGTGGGTATGAAGTGGGACTCCCAATCAGAGGTTGGGGGTTTGAGCCCCACTTCGACCAACGTGTCTGTGTCCCTGGGCAAGGCACTTAATCCCAGTTGCCTCGTCAACCCAAGCAATATATGGGAAGTTGTTAAGGGGAATGCCACAATCTAACTGCTGATAGGGTTGTGCGCCTGACCAGCAGCCACCTAGTTGAAGCGAAATGGTTCTGGTTATTCCCTAATGGCAGCGGTAATAATGGTAACAGCGCCTTGAGCACCCTGCAGGGTGGATATGTGCGCTATACAAATCTAATCATTATTATTATTATTCCTTTCTGAAATGTGTCTTGACATTATTGACAAGTGAAGGTTTTATTTTGAATTGTGGACAATTTACAACTTTGAAGGCTACACTTGTGTACAAGTGTATAGGTACATACTTGGAAGAACCAAGAACACACATCACAAAATAAATGCGCAACCTGACTGCTCCCATGAAGTTCATTTTAAAAGATGTCTCGGTGGAAAATATCTTAGAAATAGGAGTTAATTGTGCTTAAAGGCCCTATAGATCTGTTTTTGAGCGATTCTGGGAATAAAACCATTATAAATCAAAAGAAAGACGCCAACAAACTCGTCCGAAGAAATTTCAGCTCTGTCAAATTACCACGTTTTCAAAAAATCCATATGCATTTTGCCGGTCTTGGCAGGGTATTTCAATTATTTGTTCTCAGTCGGTCGCGTACTCTGTAGCTTGCATTATGCACTCCGTGGCACGCGTCATACTGTGTGTGCGCGCGACCCATAGAGTTAAAAAATGCATCGTGTTGGAACAGTACACACGCAGTACACAGCGCCCATTTCGTACCGCCCAGATGAGAACCAACTAAGTAAATCGTTTGGAATCGATCTATATTGTATCCTCATGGATTATTTTCTGGTAAAATGATATCATCTTGGGTGGAAACATTTCATTAGATAGTTGCTATAATTCAATCTTTACTTTGAGGAAGGTTTTTCCTGTGAACTCGTTGATTAATTTTTGGGGTCATTGCAAATGACACAGTGGGCCTTTAAGACTTTCAATGTGATTTAGGAATCCATGATGCATCTTACATACTGTACACAAGAAGTACACTGCTTGAACTTGTTTCTGTGGAACTTTTTGGCTAACACTGTGTACGTACATGTAAATGGTTTTATAAATGGTGTTACACTGGTTTTATCTTGCCACTTAAACAACATGTAAAAGGGTAATTTAAACCACTCTATAGAAGTCCTATTCAAGCAATGTAGCCTACAATTGGATCTTTTTCCACAGTAAAGGGGGCATTTTAGCAAAACCACATTTTTGAGGAAATACCTTTGTCTGGTCTCAACATAAAAGAAATAAGTTTCAGTTGTTCTGAAAAAATAACTTAGGCCCAAAAAAGGTTACAAATTTTAGAAAATGCCTTTCTAAAAACCCTCTGTACAATTTTCCAATATACGCTCGTAACCGGGATGGCCTAAAATGTGACACAAGTGTCTGTCCCGCTTACGCGCGTATATTGGAAATTTGTACACAGGGTTTTAGAAAGGCATGTTGTCACACTATTTATAACCCTTTTTGGGCCTAAGTTATCTCTTCAAAACAACTTAAACTAATTTCTTTTATTTTGAGACCAAAGATATTTTCTGGAAAATATGGTCTGTGTTGCCAAAATGCACCCTTTACTGTAGAAAGACCCATTTACAAGTAGTATTTTCAATAGCAACAGCATGATAGTGTTTGTGTTGTTAATGTGTATCGTCTGACTTCAAGTACTGATTTGTACCAACTCTGAATGTTTTTGTAGCAGTCGGAGAATGAGGCAAGTTTATGTAGTTAAAAGCTGGTTTGGCTATAGGTTAATCCTAATTGGCCTCGCCCCTGGGATTTTAAACCTAGTAGACATGATTTCTGCTCTCTGTTTGGATACTGTACCACAGAAAGCAGGAGAAAAAAAGTAATAATGTCGATTCTTACACCGAATTTATGCTAGAAATTTAAAATGTGAATATACACAACTCACATTAAGTTAGGAATATGATATTTTTTTTTTTTTTTTTCGACTGTTTTCACCTATTCCTGTAACAAAGTGTGTCTGTCATGCAGGTACAATTGTCTAATTATATACAAAATAATTCAAGCGGAATGCATACCCTCAATAAAATATCTGCATACACCCCACAATATCCCTAACTTATTGTGAGTAGTGTAGATTTTTATTGCATCTGCAAATCTGAAAAATTGCCACGTCTGTACAGATTCAATCCACCTTTTAAACCGCAGACGTCACTCTTGAATTGTGCATTCCGTGCATGCATGGGCTGTTTGGCATTTTCCACAAACTTGCGCTGGATTTGTCAGTTGAATACAACCACATGATGGGTACCATAACAAAAATTCCACGTGGACACTCAAATTAAACACTTGCCACTGGTTTGACAATAATTTTGCGGGGTTCAACTTGGCAAATTGCTGGGTTCAGCCTTCCCCTAAAGGTGAATTGAAAAAACAAGACCCAGATCTGATCTGCCTTTCTCAATCCACCCTATGTGTTTAGACTTATTGTTTACCTGGCTTCAACTCACTATTTTTAATAAACCAAAGAATAAAACTGACTTTTTTGGAAATAAAGTTAGATTTAAAAATATTGATTACAAGTTGGAATTTGTTTGTTTCCATTTTAGGCCGGTGAAGAAAGAGACGGCACTGTTGAGACGGAGCGAGAAGAAATAATCATAAAAAATGATGGCACGCCGCTTGGCATCCAGATTATTGCTAGAGAAGAAAATGACGATGACAGGTGAGAGTCAAAACACTAACAAAAACACAAGCGAGTGCAGCCATAAGGGAATTTTTCACTGAGACTAAAGGCATGTCCGCATTTTTGGGAAAGCTTACCGAGACAATAGGTACTTTACCCATTTTAAGTCCAATGCGGACAGCCCAGGATGTTTTCTTCTCAGTAACTTTTCCTGAGTCCAGCGGTTTCTTTTCTTGGCCAACTGCTGCCCAGGAAAATTTACCTGAGGCGCGTTCAATAGCGCAATACGTATGCATACCGACAATACCTTCAACGGTGAAGGTATAAGAAAATACCCAATACCAGCCTACGTATTGTGCTATTGAACTCGCCCCTGGTATCCAGTGCGGATACAGCGAGTCGGTAAAAGCGCCTCAGGAACGCATACATAATGGCGACCATAATGTACACCACACATGCATGCGTTTAACATGTTTGGCGGTGCGGCACATTTTCCAGTGCTTTATTGTTTTTTTTGGTCATGGCATATTTTATATTTTTTTATATTGTTGTTCATGGCACATTTTATGGCAGATGTTATTATTGATGCGGTTGGCAGTTTGATTGATGCTACCAATGCAATATTCCAAGAAAATGTTAATTCTTTCACTGCCAAGGCCGTACATGTACGATCTAACGTATGTGCTCTGAAATTGCCAATATCGTACATGTACGTTTTCGAGTTTATAATTTTGTTTCTTCAAAAACGGCAGCCACCGTACGTGTACGACCTAAAAATATCGGTAGAGGGCGTACTGATCTATCATAAAAATGAAAAATCATTCATGTACGATCTCAGAGTGCCACGGGAGGGCACAAAGTTTGAGCTGTTCTGAGCAGCAAAGATGGCGGCGCCCATAGACTAACGCGTGCGGTTGTCTGGGGAAGAATTATTTTGGAAATTTTGCGGATTCAGATATTGAAATAGATCAGTATTTATCAATCTCAAAACAATGGTACTGAGTTTGGAATGTAAAAACGAACAAAATACAACAAGTTTGGTGAGTATAACTTATTTATTTATTTTTTAACAGAATTTCAAAGATTTTTTTAAAACGCGAAAAGTTGGGCAATTTAGGGTTAAATAAAAAAAAAACCTTGGGCAGTGAAAGAGTTAAGGATGTGAACGTTGTGTCATTTCAACAACTGAAAAATGTTGTTCGAATATACAGTGTGTCTCAAAATTTGCCAAGTACAGTATGGGGACGAAAAAAATATGGCATCTCATCAGCGCAAAATAGTAAGTTACTTTAAAGAGCTAGAATCCCCCTTGAAGGAAAATCTAGCAGTTAGGTTTTTTCAAGAGTCCAAACATCTCTCTTGCCGACATGGATTTTTTTTTTAATTGTCGGTTTTAAGTGGATAAATTGCAAGCAAAAGTGCGCTTTTCGAAAATGAGATTTTCACGATTTCTGAAACGCTCATTAGGTATTCATGATATGTGCGTGACCCCATGACGCAATCCTGAGAAAGAGAAGTCAGCACGATTGTTAGCTCCATACGTTTACACGAAAACCGTCTCTGTTAGATGGTGTTTTTTTAAGAATTTTGTTGGTCAAAAAAGCCAGAGATATGCCCAGTAGCTGCGTGGTTGTATGTTTTACCAGACACTATGAAAAAAAAGAGCAGAAAGATTTTCTTTTCTATTACCAAGAGAGAGAAAAATGAGTCGCTCATTCTAACTTGTACCGGCTGATGTTCAAACACGTGGGAACTACGGCCCGCAGGGACCGTTGCATGCTGTACACAGACCGCTGTGAATGCCGTTCGTTTCGTGACAAAACCACCCGTCGCAATGCACCAGTATTTACTTCAAAAGAGCTTCATTGTGAGCCACAATTTCATTGTTTTTTCATAAAACAGGTAATGAAGTGTTTTTCACGTTTGTATTTTGAATTACAAGGACAAAACAGGCATGATAAACATTCACTTCGTGTATTTTCCATTCAATACTGCACAGACCGTTTTGTATGTTTCCTAGGAATTTCAGGTGAAGAGGGTTGGAACTGCTTTGCGTTTTAAGCAAAAGCCTGTCGATTATTTTGTGGAAAACAAGTTGTGATGGTGTTGTAGACACATACACCTCCATGATAAACAGGAAAACTTTAAAAATGTGGAGGGGGGGTGGGGAGGGGGGGGGGGGGGGGGGGAGGGGGGGGGGGGGGGGGATACTAGCTGTTTAAGCAGTGTTTACAGGTTTTATCAAATTTGGCTCTGATCAGTTTTACCGGGTAGTAACCTCTGGAGTGGACAGAACTAATTCTGTGACAGGGAAAGATTTCTGGAATTATCACCGGACCTTTATTCAGTAAAAGTACAGTGTTACCAAAAGTCCAGACCAAACCCACTTTAACAGACAAAAATCCTAATTCGGAGTTTTTTAAAATTGATGAGGTCAGAAGGGCAAGTGTCGGTCACACCCAGAGTGCTCTGAGATTGATTACTTTAGCATTTGGGGAAAGTTGTCTTTTTTAGTGGATAAACTTCAGTTAATTGCTTTAGTCGTTCAGGAGTGTAAATATTGCCACCAGGGGTGATTTACAAAGTTTATTTTTGTTGTCATTAAAATTTATCCCAAGTCAAAGGTCGTGTTTTAATAGGGGGTAAAATGGAGTTAATGTTAGCAATACTTTTTCCCAAATAATAAGCAGTTGTGATTACAATTTTTTGCTAAGATTTTGCTTGTAAGTTATTTATTGTAGTCGAGACCATGTTGCAGAGCTGCCAACCCTCCCGGATTTTGCAACAGATTCTTCGAAAAATGACTAATTTTTTTAGTCCTGACACGGATAAAAACCCTCCTGGATTGTCAATTGAGAATTGAGGATTTTTAGATGTGTTTGGAGTCACGGAATGAACTTGTTTTCCAAGATGTCCTCCCCAAAATCCGGGAGTGTTGGCAGCTCTGCATGTGCCCTATGTTTACCATTAAAGCCCGCCACACACCTTTGCGATTTACCGGCCAATTGGACACAGGACCATCGGATCCGGGAAAATCAAACCCGGCCCGAATTGTTTCAGCGCACACCTTTCCGGTATGTGGTCCGATGATCCGATTATCCGGTAAATCGCAAAGGTGTGCAGCGGGCTTAAGATCACCCTCCCTCGAACGAAATCTTCTCGACAGTTTCCTGAATAATTACAAATTGATTTACTAAGGAGTGACAGTAGAAGTTACATATTGCAGTCATTCAAATGACACTTTTAAAGACTTGGACACTAGGGTCAATGGATCTGAAACATAATGACGTCACAGTTTTACATACACCATAAGGCCTTTTCCCACTAGTCAAAATCCTGGTGTGACGACGGTGTAAAAATAAGCCCAGATTCCCACATGCAAGTCTCACCCCCAAGATTGCTCATTCCCCGGGGCGAGTTCAACCCTGCTCAAGATTCCCCCCCCCCCCCCCCCCCCCCCCCATTTTCCTATGTTTGTTGAGATTTTGATACCATACCATTTGTCATATTTTTCTGAAATTTCGCACTCTCAATCTATTCAAGAATGTCACCCTAAAAAAGCACCATTGTTTTGTAAACTAATTTATTCGGTTCCATAGGGCAGTGCAGTGATTACACCAACCTTTTTGCTTCCACATCCAAATTTAATAGAGATTGCAAATGGCCTGTTTTTTTTCCCATTGATAGTATTTTGGGGAGGTATTTTATATGATTTTTAGGTTAGAACGAAATCCATTTTCTGGAAAAAACTGGACAAGCTCCTTTAATTGTGAAAAGAATGGTCAAGGCTCAAAATACCAAAGGTTTCTTGATGCTGGGACATTACTCAACGTTTGCTTACATGTACTTGAAAGTGTTACCAAAGAACATTTGACTGAACTAGAATTTGCAGAAAGTTAAGAAGACCTGAGGAGAACAGAATGACTGTAGGAATCCATTTTGGTCCTTTCAGTGCCTATGGCCTGGTCATCCATGGGATTGAGACAGGGGGTAGAGCGGCCAGAGATGGACGGCTGAAGGAAGGTGACCACATACTGGCAATCAACAGGCTGGACATCACTGAAATGTCGTTCGATAGGTATGGGTATAGTCTGACATTATGCATACTTGTATGAAACAATTAATTAGAGAATGTGATTTGCCTTGCGTCGGGGAGAATGAATATCAGATAGGGCAAACAAACCCTAAGTGATATTTATTCTCCCCGACGCAAGCCAAATCACATTCTCTCGTCAATTGCGGTACGTGCTGCGAAATGATTCGAACCGGCTACTCAACACCGGCCAGCTAGGTGGTCGAGTGGTTAAGACGTCTGCCTTGTATGCAGGAGGTTGTGGGTTCGAGTCCCACCCATGCAAGCTATGAAGATATTTCTCATATTAACATCTCGGAGAAGCAAAGTTATGTCGGGTAGGGCAAAACGGACCCTAAAAACAATTATATATTATTTTTTAAAAATGCAAATTATACTTTAATCGAAAGATTCAAGAGGTTGAGAGATGTATGTCAGTAACATGTAGGACCACCTCTTATGGCAATATTGACCGCACCAGCCTCTGTAAGATCCACTGAGGCAGTTCTTGCACTTGTAGGGGTATTTTAGGAGACACGTGGATCCAGAGGTCAGCTCATCCCACACAGGTTCACTCGTACTGAAAACCCAACACAATTGTTTCTCTGGGAGCCCTAAACTGCATGATTCTCCCAAAAATCACCTTCATACAGGTCCTTTTGGACCTGGAGGAAATCACATTGAAGCAGAACAGTCTTGAAAGTGATTCCAAAGTGATTGGTCAGTCAGTACCTTGTTATCCACAAGTTCACTATATTTAAAAACTTCTGTTCTGATCAAGAATCAATTTTTTAAGAAGATTGAGTTCCATTTTTTTGAACCGTGTAATTCCAATTTACACACACACATCGATCTTGGATTTTTACCCAAAGGGTCTCAAACAGAGAAACAATTTGAAGAACGGACTGGAGTCCTTTACCATGTTTCATGCCTGTTTATGCCCATTACATGATTACATCTCCCGAGTGGTTGGGAAGAAATGGTGCATGACGGCACATGCCAGGAATTTTAGCACCGACTCAGAATTGTCGTAATGTAGCATTTAATGTACGTGACAAAAGCAGAGTCAAACCGTGAACTGCTGACAGAACCAGCACTGATTGAGACATCGCACGAGCAATTGCCATGAAATTAAAAGCAAGAAATAAATCGTGACAATGCCGTAATTCACTCAGTCTCATTGGGGTATATTGCCTAATGTAGCATGAACCACCACAAGACTGGCTTGTTAATAGTGTAGGATATAACACAGTAAAGGGGGCATTTTGGCAACACAGACCATATTTTCGAGGAAATACCTTTGTCTGGTCTCAAAATAAAAGAAATAAGTTTCAGTTGTTCTGAATAACTTAGGCCCAAAAAGGGTTACAAATAGTGTGACAACATGCCTTTCTAAAAACCCTGTGTACACATTTTCAATATACGCTCGTAACTGGGACGGACACTTGTGTTACATTTTAGGCCGTCCCGGTTATGAGCGTATATTGGAAATTTGTACACAGGGTTTTTAGAAAGGCATGTTGTCACACTATTTGTAACACTTTTTGGGCCTAAGTTATCTCTTCTGAACCACTTAAACTTATTTCTTTTATTTTGAGACCAGACAGAGGTATTTTCTGGAAAATATGGTCTGTGTTGCCAAAATGCCCCCTTTACTGTGGAAAGACTCATGTATAACAACTGATAGAACTGCTAGACATACAAATTCATAATGACAAAAAGTGTCCCACTTTAAAGGCCTATAGAGCGATTCTGGGAACAAAACCATTATAAATCAAAAGGACTTTAAAAAACTGTAGACATTTCAACTCCGTTTTCTAAAAACATGAAAATCCATGTGCATTTTGCCAGTCTTGACGAGGAGTTTCAAAATGATTGTTCGTGTCTTATTCTAAATTCATCTCTTCATTCTCAGTTGGTCGCGTACATACTTATGCACTCTTTGGCTCGCGTCATACTGGTTGTGTGCATGACCAGTCTCGTGCACATTCACAGTGTAACCTATGGTGTAACCTACCTACAGAAAGTGTGGGAAGCCTGAATCGTGCAGACTGTACACAGTGCCCATTTCGGACTGCCCAGACACAATTTCAATTTGATGAGGACGGGCTTCTAAGTAAATCGTTTGCAAACGATCTAGATAAATTTCAACTTCATGGATTATTTTCTGATAAAATGATATCATCTTGGGCGGAACATTTCTTTGAATAATTGCTACCAATTTAATATTTACTTTGAGGAAGGTTTTAGTCAACTCGTTGATTAACATTTTGGGTCATTGCAAATGATACAGTGGGCCTTTAACGGCACATAAAAGTGAGAAAACCAAATTATTTGTATTTACATACGTGAAAGAACAAAGGTCAACATGTTGAATTACTAAATCGGAGTTGTCATCAAAACATAAATCGTCATTTTTGTATTCCAACAAAAGTCTGACTTCAGGGTCACCTGACCTCAAGCAGTGAAGTTTTAGGTGCAATAACTCAACTACATTTGTACATGTATGTGCCTGTGGGGGTAGGGGTAGGGGTATGGGTAGGGGTAGGAGCGAGGGGTCCGGGTAATTTTAGCAATCTAAAAGTCAAGTTTGTAATAAACCGTCATTTTTTTCAAGTTGAGTCAGAAGTCAAATGTTCAGGCCTACAGGTTCATGTGAACACAATAAATCATCGGGTGTTGTCACATGATTTGTTTGCGCCTCTATTCACAGTGTAATAGAAATTGTAATGCCTTGTATTTAAAAGCAACCGTAGCAAGTGCACCACTGTGACTCTAGCTACACATGTATTTTTGGTTTTCAATCATGATTGTAATTTTCTTCAAGAATGCATAGTTCCGAGATTGCCCATTTAACCCCGCCCCCTTGGATATTGTATGCCTCACACGTTATCGTCAAAATGTTCACACACACACACACACACACACACACTGCACAAACCAATGGGACTTTCAACGGAAAGCACAGATTCATTGGAGAAAACTCAAAGGTATTCATGTTTCAGGGTCGACCGTTACCGTAGCACACACTTAGTAAAAGGCCAGTGATATCTGCAGAGATGTCATATATTCATAACAATTCGCTTTCTTACCTTTGAACAGCGAATCGCCCGGCCTTGAAACCAAAAATTCACCCGGAACACCGCATACAACGTATCGGCAGAAAATCGCGTTAAATTTGTTTGTGAGGCAATGCATTTTGACCTATGTGGGCGCTGTCTGCTAGCTCTGTTGTGATTAGTCGGCGGGGTTCAGTTGATTGATAGGTCGGAACTATGCATTAAAATTGCTAATTTGTTTTCAAATGTTTTGTGTGTGTTCCATTTACCAAATTTAATAACATTGAAACTTGTATTGGCCACCCTATTGGCCACCCTATTGGCCACCCTCACCCTCACTATAAACAGGTGGCCCCTTTATAAAGGTTACAGCATAATTAATACACATGACATTTGGGACCAAAGACGGGTAACCACTATAATCAGGTGATTTCTTAACTATCAAGGTGGCCTTTATAGCAGGTTTCACTGTAATCCAAAACTTCTTTCTTATGAAACACATTCATGAACATCTTCAAACCATTTTCCCTGGCTAAACATTTCTTCACGTTGAGAAGAGTCACGGAACCAGACACCGAAAAACTCAAACCTTTTCTTGCCTTTTTTACTTTTCCCCCCTAAATTCCCTGAATCATTAGGAAAAAAGGGGTCAGTTGTGCACACACACCCTGGCTCCAAAATTACTAAACCACATTTGGATATGTGTGTGTAATTAGTTTGCCAAATGATGCAAGCTGACCTTGTGACCTCTTGATCCGGGGTCAGGCTGCTAGATTTGAACACAGACTCTCTTGTGGAATATATTTGCTACAGTATAGTAACCTACTCTACACATTTTTGTGTACTATGCCTGATTTATGTACAGTTGAAGTCAGAAGTTCACATACATGTACACCACTACCATCATCACCCAAAATGGTAAACAGGACTACCCGAACCATTGCAAAGTGTGCAAGCTATGTTTTAAGTACTGCAAGCACGTGACGAATTCCAAAAAATCATGACTTTAGTAAAGACTGTTACAAAAATGGTGACAACGCAAGTTTAAGCATATCAGTTTTAACACAGTTGTATGTAAACTTCTGACTACAACTGTACATGTAGTTTGAAACTACTTTAGTATTTTGTAGTTTTTTGCAGTCTACATGTACATCATCATGTCGCTGTGTCCGCATTGGACTAATTTTTGTAAAACTTACAGAGATCGTCGCAAATTTTACCAAACTTGGCCGGAAAACACCTGAAATTGTAAAGTGTTGATTGCAAGTTTTACAAGGCGAGCTGGGTTGGGGCTGAATTACATTGCAAATTTTACATCGCTGGAAAGTCCTATATTTATGAAAGGGCATTGTCATGAAAAACCATGTTAAGAACACACACTGTGGCCATGTAATTCTGTGTGGACCTGAGTCGCTGCCAGAAATGACTTGACTCGGACATGAACACTTTCTGACTTAACTCTGCCAAAAAGGACATTTAATATTTTTGGTAAGAAAATTACAATGCAGTATCTGATTCAGTCCAAATATCTGCCTTTCTACAGAGAACAATGTGATGGATGCTGCAAGCATGGCACCCATGACCCCATACAACTCTCAAATTACGTGATACCTAATTCCCCAGGTCCCAGACCCTAATACTAATTATTTCAAACCCCAAACTTTGCTCCCAAGACACTAAGATGCATTAATCATTATCACAGCTCCACAGGAGGAACAAATTCCACAACCTAAGTATCATATATACTCCTTAAGATACCCCAACAGTGCAGTTTTAAACACGTCTCTTAGTAAAGCTGTCATAAGTGATTAACAGTCGAAGGTGTTACTTTCAACAGAACCAGTGGCTACATTTCTTCAGTACATATTCTTTTTTTCAATGGATGAGATTACGGTAGTGCACTCTTCTGATTAAGTGATATCTGCAAATGCATTCATGGAAGTTGTCCAAGATAAGATTATGAAACAGACACGAAGATTAACAAGTTGACATAGAGATTACTCTGGTATTCATTTGGTTTAACTCACTATACTGCATGCATATAATGGAATCGCAGGTCGATTTTTTACTCTTCTTTCGAAAAAGAAACGAGATTTTCATAAAATATCAATTCTTGGTCAGAACAGAAGCTTGTACTAAGTAGAATATCGTGAACCTTTGGATAACAAGGCACTGATCGACCAATCACTTTAGAATCGCTTTCAAAACTGTTAGCACAAAAAAATGTTTAGCACATAATTTCTGGGCTTTATTTTACAAAACTGGGTTGCCAGCCAAAATCATATTTGATGTGTATTTACTGATATTACTGGCCCTTTACTCGGTGTGTTCTAAGATAACTGTCGACCCTGAAACATGAATACCTTTGAGTTTTCTCCAATGAATCTGTGCTTTTCCGTTTGATACGTGCATGAAAGTCCCATTGCTTTGTAAGTTGTGTGTCGCCATTTTGACGATAGCGTGTGAGCCATAGCAACAATATCCAAGGGGGCGGTGTTAACTGGGCAAAGTCGGAACTATGCATTGAACAAAGTGATTCCTGTATCGATAAAATGTGACATTTCTTGGAGAATCCTGTACTCGGGAAAACCCATTTTGTTGGGTTTTAACCTGATTAATCATGTGTGGGATGAGCTGACCTCTTGGTGTCAGTGAATTTTCTGGTAATTTTGTTTTTATGAAGCAAAGTTTTTCATGCTTACAGGAGTGTGACCAGATCATATTTTTGACCTCCATTTTTCCCATGGGTGTTGAGATTTTGATACCATATAATTTGTCATTTGTTTTCATTACCATTCTAAAATTTCACACTCTTAATCTGTATATTTCCAGGGATATCGTCAAAAATCCACAGAAGTTTAGTTTAATTTATCTGTTTACCGGTACATAAAGTACTGCAGTGATTACACCAACCTTTTTGCTTCCACATCCAAATTGGAGATTGCAAATTTCCTGTTTTCTTCCCATAGATAGTATTTTGGGGAAGTATTTTACATGTTTGTTAGGCTAGAACAAAACCAGTTTTTTGACGGAAAATAATCTGGTCACGCTCTTTTGAAGCAATGTAGTTTAGCAGCTACAGATTGTCTGGAGTTTTGACACGCTCTCCTCCATTTCAAAGAAAGATAATTATTAAATCAATTATTTTTCTTATTTCAAATCAGCGCCCAGGAGTTACTCCGCGATGCCATGCGCACCGACTCCGTCTCCCTCACAGTAGAACGAGAAGTACAGTCTTCCAACGATACCGATCACCAAGTCGCGGACGCTTCCAAAGTGCCCCCTGTGGTGCCTGACCGTGCCCCAGCCACGTCCCTCTCCAAGGAAGACACTTCACAGAATGTGCATAACATCATCGCTCCCACCAACACCAGGCGCATCGGCCGCAAACTCTACGTCCAACTCATGAAAGGTCAGAAATTTGATTAAACCTCAAGAGAGTGGGCGCGTGAATAAATGTGCACACAATTTCTTTTTTGTGGTATTCATATTAAGTGTTAGTTATAAAGGTCGTTTACTATAGACAGGAATACTTCACTGAAGACTGGGATATTTTATTTAATGGGTTTAATGGACTTCAATTTGCAGCCTGTAGGCTGAATTGCATGAAGCTTACAAGTGTGTTCAACCTAAACATTGAGATACATAGGTGGGTGGTGCCATTGGCAGCTGATAGTTGAGACACCGGGCAGCCGATGGCTAGAGACACCGGGTAATCCCCTTACTATTTGCGAAAGAATGCTCTGGAATTTTAAAGAGACAGGCTTGCCAATGTGCGAGGAACAAACTTTTGCCACGAAATTCACCGCGCTCTATACTAGTTGGGCAGTCAGCTGTTACGATCCCGGACGGTGCAGGCTCACTGGTTTACGTACGTACATACAAACACACGTACATGCATGCATGATTCGACTTAATACTGTTCGCTGTCGAGCGCGCCTGCATCCTCCGGGAACGTAAGAGCTCAGGCAAGGTATGGAGCGTTGTGAATTTCGTGGCACGAATTAGCTCGTCGTGCATTGACGAGCCTCCGTCTTTGAGTGCGTCACACAATACACTGGACCAACAGCTTTACATCGGAAGGATGGAGCAATTGTGGTCGAGTGCCTTGCTCAAGGGCACAGGTATCACGGCTGGGTATCGAACCCACATTGCTCCATGTTGTGAATCAATTACCTAAACCACTCGGCTACCGGTAATTCAGAAGTTGGGAGCCGATGTTCACTGTAACAGAATATTTGTTGTAATGGTGTTCATTGTAGCAACTTTAAACTTTATCACCGAATTCTAGGGTAAATTATCATTCTTCCTCCCATGCAACACAGAGAAAAATTGAGTTCAAAAGAAAAAGCTCGGGTATGTGTACATGTAGTATACCATTGTGCCCCATAGCTCAGCTGGTAAAGCATCTGCGCGGTGTGTCAGAGGTACTGGGTTTGAACCATAATGAGGACCATATAATTTCTTTCTTATCCCATGTTTGGTTTTCTCTTAATACTTTATTCCATACGTGCCAACTAGTCCGATTTTATCGTATTTGTTCCGATTTTTAAGTGTTAAGTGTTGAAGATCGGAACAATCGGAACGGTCGACTTGACCTGACTCTCCGCGCATGCCGCATGTGTTGTGTACATGAAAACGGGTGAAGTACAAGGTCAACTTGACCGTTGTACCAACTCGACCGTTTCACTACAGTCCGATTTTTGTACTCGGCAATGTTGGCAGGTATGTTATTCTTGTAATACTTCAAAACTCTATTCTAGTTTTTTTTCCTCTGATGATGTATCTTCTGATATAAAAAAACAGGTCCACAAGGCCTAGGCTTCAGCATCACAACTCGAGATAACGCTGTCGGAGGCAAGAATCCAATCTATATCAAGAACATCCTGCCCAAGGGAGCTGCGATATCTGACGGAAGATGCAAGCCAGGGGACAGATTACTGGAGGTAAAAAACATGGGAGGATTAGATAATCCAGTAGGGCTGGTTAAAAGCCCATAATGGCCTGTAGCTGGAGTACAGTTGACAAGCACCAGGCAAAAAAGCCATTCAACTTGAGGTTGGAGACTTCAAATGCTGTTTGGCAACATTATGTCAATATTCACAAAAAAATGTAATAACAGTTGGCACAAAATGGAATAACAGTTGGCACAAAATGGTAAAGTAACACAAACTGTAACAACTTTGCCACAATATGTAATGCAAAATGTAGCGCAGAGTGTGAAAACTTTTGATGCAAAATGTAACAACCTTTGATGCAAAACGTAACGACTTTTGATGCAAAACGTAACAACCTTTGATGCAAAATGTAACAACCTTTGATGCAAAACGTAACAACTTTTGATGCAAAACGTAACAACCTTTGATGCAAAACGTAACGACTTTTGATGCAAAACATAACGACCTTTGATGCAAAATGTAACAACCTTTGATGCAAAATGTAACAACCTTTGATGCAAAATGTAACAACCTTTGATGCAAAATGTAACAACCTTTGATGCAAAACGTAACAACTTTTGATGCAAAACGTAACAACCTTTGATGCAAAACGTAACGACTTTTGATGCAAAACGTAACAACCTTTGATGCAAAACGTAAGAACTTTTGATGCAAAACGTAACAACCTTTGATGCAAAATGTAACAACCTTTGATGCAAAACGTAACGACCTTTGATGCAAAATGTAACAACCCTTGATGCAAAATGTAACAACCTTTGATGCAAAATGTAACAACCTTTGCAAAATGTAACAAGCCTTTGATTTCAATGTCCATTGGAGATATCTTCCTTGGGCTTCTCTTTCTTTATCTGGCATACTAAATACTCTGCAGCTGGGCAGGTCGAACACCTTCCCAATTGATTGTATGCGACTCTTTCCACGGTAAAGGGAGCATTTTAGCAACACAGACCATATTTTCCAGAAAATACCTTTGTCTGGTCTCAAAATAAAAGAAATCAGTTTCAGTTGTTCTGAAGAGATAACTTATGCCTAAAAAGGGTTACAAATAGTGTGACAACATGCCTTTCTAAAAACCCTGTGTACAAATTTCCAATATACGCTCGTAACCGGGACGGACACTTGTTACATTTTAGGCCATCCCGGTTACATGCGTATATTGGAAATTTGTACACGGGGTTTTTAGAAAGGCATGTTGTCACACTATTTGTAACCCTTTTCGGGCCTAAGTTATCTCTTCAGAACAACAAACTTATTTCTTTTATTTCGAGACCAGACAAAGTTATTTCCTCGAAACTATGGTCTGTGTTGCCAAAATGCACCCTTTACTGTGGAAAGACCCATATCTCTGGTTCAAATCTTGATGGCCACCAATGTTTTTTTTCTTCTTAAACCATGTTTAGCCACTGAAAGTTTTTCAGCATTTCAGTCTCCAAAGGACGATAGAAACCATTTTTGATGGTGCTCTGTATGTGTCCAATGTGTCACTAAATGTTGCTTGACAAAAATCTAAATTTTGAAAGTTTTGAAAGTTGTTAAAAGTTTGCAAAGTTGAACCTTTGAAATTTTCTTTTTGGGAAGGGAAAGTAAACTCCTCAAAAAAAGTTCGGAAAGTCAAGTTTGACTGACGATTTCTCTCTTGTTACTAAATCATTTCCCTTGAATTTGGTATCATTGGAAAGCCCCGTTATTCCTCTTTACAGTGATGTGTCATTTGTTATGATTAATCAATTGGGGGATGTGCAGTATAGCGGAATACAGGGGTGGGTGGAAAGTGAAATGTCCGAAAATTCACTGCTTTTGTCATGCACTGCATTCCCCTTTTGCTTGGAGGATGGGAATGTGTCAATGCATTTTTTGACAATAGCAGTGAATTTTCGGACATTTCACTTTCCACCCACCCCTGTATTCCGCTATACTGCACATCCCCCACCCCCCAATTGATTAATCATAACAAATGACACATCACTGTAAAGAGGAATAACGGGGCTTTCCAATGATGCCAAATTCAAGGGAAATGATTTAGTAACAAGAGAGAAATCATCAGTCAAACTTGACGTTCCAAACTTTTTTGAGGAGTTTAGTTGTTTTGAAAGGTGTGTTCACTTTTGCCCTTGCACACATAATTATCTTAAACTACTCACAATGTTTTAATAACTGACACTGTTTTGATAGATTAAAACATTTTTTAACACAAACATTCTAAAAATATTGCTTCTGCTTGTTCGAGATAAAGACCCCTACCTTTTAGAAGAAATCACTACTGAATTAAAGAATTGAATGTACATGTATATATTTGTTGTTGGAGTTACAATAGTCTTATCGGTGAATGCCCCAAGAGACAACTTATAAACAGTTTTGTGGGAGAGGAAAACATGATCTCCAGTTTCGGCAGTGAGTGGAAGCTGATAAAGCTGAAATTCCATCTGTGTTTAGTGATTGCCTTAATTTTAAAGGCCCCATGTATCATTTGCAAGATAAAACCTTTTACAGATTCGTGGAATAAGAGTAACATATCTAAGGAAGAATGTTGGTAAACTAGCCTGAAGACATTTTAGCCACTTAGATGCATCAATGCTTCAGAAAACCTTGAAAATCTATATATGGATTTTGTGTACAAGTGAATGTTAATTTTTTTTTTGAAAATTACCTTCGGTTGTCAATTTCTAACATGAAATACCATTTTGGACGGAAATAAATTCATGTGGTGTTTGTTACCATTGCTATCAACACTTTAAGTAAGGTTTCTCTTGTCAACTCATGAAAAACAAAATTGGGTCATTGCAAATGATACAATAGGCCTTTTAAAGGTCACATGAAATCAGATTATTACGTGAAAATATTACATGTTCCAAACAATTTCAGAGAATTTAACGGCTGTTTTAGCTATACTTTCAAGTTTTCTATTTTTATGCTGAGCAAAGCTGTAATGTCATCTCACCAACAACAGAGTATTTCTCCTTGGTCTTTTTCAGAAATGTTTGTGTCAATTATACTCTGTTTAATATCTCACTGCAACAATCCCAACAAATTTGTTTCAATCAAAAATGGATCAGTATGCTACCCCTCTCCTCCCATGTCAAACAAATGGGGTGTTTGAAAATTCTAAGAAACATCTGTCAACCAGAATGTCAAAATTACAAGCGACATAAAATAACCATATCTCTATGGATTTTGAACCTGTGTGTACACATACATTTTTGAGAAGTGGAAATGTTATAAAGTACTCTTCAGCAGGATCATTTTAGTTAATCGATATCAAAGAGACAAATCAGCAAAATTGGTGTTACGCATAGGACACTCTTCAGTTGACACAGAAAGCATTCTGCGTGGGACACACTTGTACATATACATTTCTAAAACAACCATTTTATAATGAAATTTGTGGGTGAATATAAACTTGGTAATGCCCAACACACGAGACATTTCATGAAACAGTGTAATTTCAGTGTAATAACATGAGCTTCAACCACCAAATTAAACAGTGAAAAAACTACTGCAAATGAGATCATGAATATCAACTTTGATTAGATTAGATTAGATTCTTTATTGTGTCCGCATTTTAAAAAGACGGAAAATTGTCTTCCATTGGCAAACAATAATGTAAACAATAAAGTATACAAAATACATGCAAATGACAATTATACATATGGTTTACCTGCTTATTAAAGTTAAAACAAATTTTTGTTATCCATAGGTCAATGGGATTGAGATGACGGGCAAAACGCAAAGCGAAGCGGTCTCTATCCTACGTAGTGTCCGGCTAGGGGGCGTAGTCAACCTGGTATTGTCACGACAAGACTCTAACTCCCCTGCTGCTGCTGCTGCCGCTGCTGGTCACGAACAGTCACTACCCAGAGAAATGGTAGGTTCCAACTTCCCTCCACCTTCCCACCACACCTGCACCCCCCCACCACTAGTGCTGGTAGTGAATGGTTAGTTCCAACTCCTACATGTACTTCCCCTTCCCCACTGTTGGCTGTGAACAATGCATAATTCCGAGATTGCCCAATTAACCCCGCCCCCTTGGATATTGTTGCTATGCCTCACACACTATCGTCAAAATGTCCACACACACTGCACAAATCAACAGGACTTTCAACGGAAAGCCACAGATTCATTGGAGAAAACTCGAAGGTATTCATGTTTCAGGGTCGACAGTTACCGTAGCACGCACTTAGTAAAAGGCCAGTGATACAGAGATATCATATATTCATAACAATTCGCTTTCTTACCTTTGAACAGCGAATTGCCCGGCCTTAAAACCAAAAATTCACCCGGAACACCGCATACAACGCATAGGCAGAAAATCGCGTGATGTTGGTTTGTAAGGCAATGCACTTTGACCTATGTGGGCGCTGTCTGCTAGCTCTGTTGTGATTGGTCGGTGGATTCGGTTGATTGACAGGTCAGAACTATGCATTAGCACCCACCCTTGCTACCATGGAGTTTACATCACTATGTGACTCTGCACCACAAAGAAGCTGTTGGGTTGACTTTTAGCGTGTTTCTATTGAAGATCGAGAATTTACAATGTTGCTGGTAAACCCGTTTTCCGGTAAATAGCGGGTAACGTGAAGTTTCTACTGGGCCGCTCTATCCGGACAAAAGCGGAGCTTGCTGGCCTTCCCCATCTTACAAATTCCAGAAATTAATTTTAAAAATTCCAGGGATAGACTGGTAAGGATGTACCTAAGGCTGGATCCGAATTAGTGGCTTTGGCTGTGGCTGTTGCTATGCTGTTTCTAAGGACTGTCATTGTCCGCCCATAGCAACGGCATAGCCACAGCCAGAGCCACTAATTTGGATCCAGCCTAAGATTCATTTTACCATAAGATGTGGATAGCTGTGTAAAATCTTGTGAAACTGGACTGGAGTCAAATTTTTCTATTATCCTAACTTTTTTTTTATTCTGACAGCCCGAGGACAGCAATGCCGACGACCCAACCAACGCCAAGAACAAGCGTGTCCTGGTGTTCGACGTCGCGCTCAACGACACCGGATCGGCAGGTCTGGGAGTCAGTGTCAAGGGGAAAACGACGGGCAGCGCAACGGACGGAGAGAGCAAAGATTTGGGCATCTTCATCAAGTGTGTTATCCACGGAGGCGCTGCTTCAAAGGCAAGTGAAAATGGGAAACGGTGGCAAGGTTTTCATTTGTTTTGTTTTAATGGACATCACCCAACACAAGGCCGAAATGACCACTCAAGGTGAGGGCTAAGACAGTTGAAAAGAGATGTAGTTACAGTGTAGTAAGATAGTTATTAATGTTGCGCTTAAAATGGGACAAATTATAAGATGCAGGGAAGTATCATTGTAGTGCGATCAAGCAAAGTTGATTTTAAGTAGGCCCTTGTGAATTTTGGGATTTTTAGATATTAATGTTTGGCCTACTTTATGCTCCATATTTAATAGTGAAAACGCCATGTGAACATGACATTTGGTTAAAAAGCTACGATCGTTTGAACACGGTGCCAAATACATTTTTTTAAACAATTATTGAAGCTAAATTTCTTTAAAAGATTATTTTCATGCCAGAGAAGATTTTGTTATCTTCTGTTTTTGTAAAAAGTCAACTTTGAATCTTCACTGTTGCAATCATATTTTGGCCCATGTACATATTTCAAAACAAGAATTGCCAAGTTCTTAGTTGAAGTAATACACAGGTTGTTTTTTATCATGCACATCCTCAATCTCACATGGAGATAACGCCGTTTGTAACAGTTTTCCAATCATGTAATCTTTCTTTGTCTTCTCATCACCCCAGGATGGCAGACTACGACCCAATGACCAGCTCCTCTACATCAACGAGGAATCCCTCATCGGTATCTCCAACAGCAGCGCCATGGAGATTCTCCGCCGCTCCATGTCCAACGACAAATCGCCCCGTAGCACCATACGCCTCGTAGTCGGTCGGCGCATGGATGCCGGCGATACCCTACAGGACAGAGAACCAGGCACCAGCAGGACAGCGTCTATCGATGGAGAGTCCATGGGGCCGCGGCCGGGCAGTCCCACATCCATGTCATCGAGGGGCATGGAGATTGATATGGACGCGATGGATGAGCTTTTTAAACATCCGGTGCTTAACAAGCTCAATGCAGTTGAGGTATGGAATTCAGTGTGCTATTTGCAGTGCTAACTCTCACCGTGTTTACACTGGTCCCGAGCTCAGGATCAAGATTGATCCCCTGATAAGAATGCGTCAGTGTTAACCGCAGTGATCCTGAGTGCCGCGTTTACACTCATAACCGGGACGGCCTAAAATGTAACAAGTGTCCGTCCCGGTTACGAGCGTATATTGGAAATTTGTTTTTAAAAAGACATGTTGTCACACTATTTGTAACCCTTTTTGGGCACAAGTTATCTCTTTAGAACAACTCAAACTTATTTCTTTTATTTTGAGACCAGACAAAGGTATTTCCTCGAAAATATGGTCTGTGTTGCTAAAATTAATTTATAAGTTGCCTCACCACATGGCACCTATTTGATACAGTCAATTAAAAATGAAAGCAAATGAAATGAAAACAACAAAACAAAACAAAACGCTAGTTTATGTTAATAAATTAAACAATTTTGAGATCACGAATGCCACCTCCGTATTGTGTTTTGATAGTTAGGTCTCGGATTGGTCAACAGACTTTGAGCGTTCATGCAAGTTTTAAACTAGAGTGACTCAAAAAACGCCACCCACAAACACATTGATATGTTGTCATGGGTGGCATTTTGTTTTGTTGGGGAGGGGGAGGGGTAGTTCATCGTTCTGCAAATTCGTGGTGCGAAAACTTTGCTGTGACATCAGATTCAGGTTAGTATGAACCGGGCCTTGGTGAAATGCCCATATTTATTGACAGTTTTTCCTTTTTGTTAAATCTGTGCTGCATGCAGAATGAAGTGCCTTCCCATCAGCGTAGTGGACCCAGGGGACCTGCCCAGAATACCAACCAATCCTCATCCACAATACCCAAGGCAGGGTCAGAGGTCGTCATGATTGAAGATGCAGATATTGATGATGTAAGATGATATTTTTATCATCCTCAATGCCCATGCTTATTTTCTCAACTTGATTTTCCCCCTTGCAATTTTCTCTGTGCAATTTCTCTCCCTGTGATTCCTCTCTTGCGATTTCCCCCCTCCCCCTCCTGAATTCCCCCCTCGCCTTTTTTTATCCCCCCTCGCATTTTTTTTCTTCCCTCGCATTTTTTCTTCTCTCGTGACTTCTCCCCTCGTGACTTCTCCCCCTTGTGACTTCTCCCCCTTGTGTCATTCCATACCAATACATTCCATTCCAGGGGTTCCCAGGTGACCATCTCAGATTTTGCTAAAAATCAGATATACCTTAAAGGGTGTAATGAAAAACACAAAGTTTCATTGGAAAATTCCAAGGGGCTTTTGAGTTATGACCCTTTACATTTTGGGTGTCGCACCCGTTTTTGAGATGGTCACCCGGGAACTTTTTGGAAAATTTGTTGATTTGGCATGGAATGACCCCTTGCATTTTCTCCCGTTTGGTTTTTTTCTCCTCATGATGGCCAACCTCGCAATGGTGCGCCCTGTGATGCTCTCTTTATTCCACAAGATGGACCTATGCTGCCCATCCCTTGATGCGCTGCCTCTCGGTGCCGTGCCCCTCCCCCCACCGATGCCCCCTGCGATGCCTTCCCACTCCTGCAATGCCTCCCCACCCTTGCGATGCCTCCCCACCCCTGCGATGCCTCCCAACCCCCTGCGATGCCTCACCACCCCTGCGATGCCTCCCAACCCCCTGCGATGCCTCCCAACCCCCTGCGATGCCTCCCCACCCCTGCGATGCCTCCCAACCCCTGCGATGCCTCCCAACCCCTGCGATGCCTCCCAACCCCCTGCGATGCCTCCCCACCCCCTGCGATGCCTCCCCACCCCCTGCAATGGCTCCCAACCCCCTGCGATGCCTCCCCACCCCTGCGATGCCTCCCCACCCCTGCGATGCCTCCCAACCCCCTGCGATGCCTCCCCACCCCTGCGATGCCTCCCCACCCCTGCGATGCCTCCACATCCCTGCGATGCCTCCACATCCCTGCGATGCCTCCCAACCCCCTGCGATGCCTCCCCACCCCTGCGATGCCTCCCAACCCCCAATGTGTTGCACCTTGTGATGTTTTCTCAAGAAACCCATCCCCTTTCCCATGATACTTCCATAATCCTTGTACTACATTATTGATCAAGAGCATTTTAAAAAGCAAGGAATATCCCCTTGAAAATACAACCTCAGAATTGAAAACACTGACAAATTCTGTTGAATGTTTACAGGCACTTGCCCAAATCGACGCTGGTGGTCCGTCTTCAGTACTGTCCCCATCCCCACCCCAGTGGCTTGTTGACACTTGGGAAAAAGCACAGCAAGATAGTGGGTAAGTGGACAGTAGACATAATAGAACCCCACACAATAGTCAGGGGTCAGATTTGTCTGCATTTTTCTGGATTTCCGTAATTTTACCAACACGTCCGGATTTGAGAGTTTTCTGTTTTTCATTGTGAAATCTCCGATTTGTACCTGGTTAAAATGTTTTTAACATTGCAATTTGCAGGACGTTGGTGTTTAAAACGATCCCATAAGTTGAAGTCTTCGTGGTCTCTACGTCTCTCCCCTGCGCCCTCGCCCAAGAAAGCCACGCCCCTTCTGATTTTTGTTTCTTCCGGAATGTTTGTTTTACTCCAATCTCACCCCTTAATAGTGTCCAATAGAACAATCCATACAATAGCATCCTGCACCAAGATTTATAGCATTGACTTCTTGGTTAGATTTTGACATGATTTGATCTGCCATGTTGACTTTGTATTTGTGTATTATATTCCCAGTGAGGGGAGCACTGTGGACGATCCTTACAATCAGTTCCAGCGAGACAGCTTTGCCAGACGCAGTTTCTCAGAGAGGCACAAAGGCTCACTTGACGCAAAGGAGGTAAGGTGTTATCCACAGAATCTTAAAGGAGCGTGACATCATTTTCCCTAAAAAAAGACAAATTCATTCTAACCTTACAATCATATAAAATACCTCCTCAAAAACTATCCATAGGAAGAAAACAGGAAATTTGCAATCTCCAATTTGGATGTGGAAGCAAAAAGGTTGGTGTAAGTTAATCATGCTTTAATGTGACTGAATGAATTAGTTTGCTAAACTTTGGTGGATTTTTGACAATATTCCTGAAAATTTAGAGAGGCGAAATTTCAGAATGGTAATTAGAAAAATATGACACATGATATGGTAACAAAATCTCAATGCCAATGGAAAAACTGAGGGGGGCGGAGGTCCAAAATGTTATCTGGTCACGCTCCTTTAAGCCAAACGGACAGCCCTGTCAACTTCAAAGTCCAACCATTTTTTGCTTAGGAAAACTGACAAGGAACCTATTTCATAAAACCCGTAGCACACATTTTCTGCTTGAGCAGAATTTTACGTATCATTTTATGAGTTCTCTAAAGCCCCAGTCACCCTAGGTTGCGATCTAGCTGTGACTGAAAAATGTTGAAATAGCGGGCAAATCGTAGAAAGAGCACACAACTGGTCGCAGAGGTCGTGGGTGATCGCCAAAGCAAAATCAGTGACAGCAAGGTGGATGGTCGTGTTCAAAACTTCTGACCTGTGATTTCAAATCGCAGACGGGTCTTGCATGGTCACGCATAATCGCGGGTCAAGCAGTTGCTTGACTGGACGCAAGTGCAATCGCAGTATGTGACTGCAAATGGAGATTGTAGCAAATATTGCCAATTGGTCATACGTCAGCCAAATCGCCACTAATCGCACGATCCAGAAACTGTACCATCCGGTGTGACCGAGGCTTTAGTTAACTCATTTATCTGCTAATTTCAGCAACAATATCAAATTGATGTCTTTCTTTCATTGTATCTGTGAAATTTCCTGATATTTTGTTGTTTATTCAGCTGGCCTGGTACAAGAGGAAATATGGCACAGACCCACCCAAAGTCCCACCCAAAGTCCCACCCAAACCAGTCCAGGAATCAAAGCTGGCCCCACAGCAAAAAGGTGAGTTTTTTTTAACAAACACAGAGTAACATTTCATACAATAATTCCATCACAAGATAATTTCAGCCAAGGTCCCCACTGCTTTCTTTCTTTTTTCTCTCTCTGCAAAAATCAGTTGTAAAAGTATTTTTGTGTTTATTTGCTCGATTTCTGCATGGTTATATTGTTTCAAATACGTGGTGCGATATATAAAAAAAGGGCCTGGTCAATTTAGGAATTTTTAAATATTTATTTTTCTTCATGTACCATATTTCTGAACCCTGCCTAATCCTAAACAAGTTTCTCTTGTGGTGTTTTGTAGACCTACTACCAAATTTCATATTCTGTTCTTTCATGTTGTTTTTTCTCTTGTGGGTGTTCGCATTGGTTTTCATCTTTGAATTTAAATTAACAAATTCTGATAAATTAAGCCTAGATCCTTGTTTGTGGGGGAAAATGTGCTCTTTTAACACTGCTTTTAACTGCTGGCGGATGGTTGGTGGCTATAGACCATATCGAATAGCTGCCATCTTGTGGGGCGGTTTCTTTGTTCCTTGAGGACATGCATGGTTGCACATTCTGCGCTTACATTGTTGAACAGTTTACATTTTTGTTGCCCCTCAAGATGGCAGCTATTCGATACAGTTTATACCCATAGGCTTTTTATTCATCAGGTTAACACAATGTGTACACAATGGAAACTTGCTATAAATGGCAAAACAAAATTGTTTGCAAATGATTTTTTTAAAAAAAGCACCATCCAGTTTGCTATTTGTCCCAAAAATGTACCATTTTCTATGGGAAAAAAATCATGTGGTGTTTGTTACCATTGCTTTCCCGTCAACTCGTGAAGTAAAATTTTGGGTGACTGCTTTAAGAGACTACATGTATTCTGCCAAATTAGGGGCTGCACCACGTAATGCAAACACAGCACACCTTGGTATTAAATATGTGTATTAACAGCCATTTAAAAGTAGTGTATTGTTTGTCATCGTGGGCATCATACGCAGCACAATATGTGGCAAACGGACTCCCCCTACCATTGTTCCCCTATTGTGTCTCAAACATCCAAGGAATTCCTTTCAGCTTTTAGGTGGGATTGGTGCGTTAACAAAAGGGAAGAGTGTGTTGAGGTATAGGGGTGTCAGGGGGGGAGTCCGTCTGCCACATATCTTGCTGGGTATATTGGGCATTGCAAAAATTACTCACTGATCCAGAAAATTGTTGTTACCATAGTAACAGCACAGCGTTTGGAGAGACTGAAACAAATTGTAAGGGTGGTTTCAATAGAATGTCATCGCTGATTATGATAGTAATGTATAATGGTCACCCATCAGTACCAACTTGGTGGTTGATGGTGACACAACCTAAATGTTTGCATTAGGCTTGTTATTTTTTGCCTTACTGCAAACGCGCATGTTTTTACATGTGGTTTTTTGTTTCTTTAACAATTTATCAAAATGCATACGAGTTTTGTATTTTTATTTTTCTGATTGATGGAACACTTAAAGGCCCAGTACATCATTTGCAGTTACCCAGAATTTTACGTCGCGAGTTAAAGATAGTACACATGATTGGTAAACTGTTACAAATAGTTTTATCCCCCTGTGTGATTGAAGATATGCATGATTAAAACCAACTTGAGCAAAAACCAGCTCCGTACTTTTGAGAAAACAGTCAAAAAAGGGTTCGCAATCATTTCGCCCCAAAACCACTTCGCCCTGAACCATTTCGCCCTGAACCACGGCCTGTGCACGAAGTGGTTTTGGGGCGAAGGGTTTGGACGAAGTAATTTGGGGCGAAATGGCACTCGGACGAAGTGGTTTGGGGCGAAATGGCACTTGGGCGAAATGGTTTTGGGGCGAATTGAATTTTCGTCTCATGAGACGAAAACTAATTGTTTTACTCATTTCTCAAAGACTATAGCACTTCAGACAAGACCATTTCAGGGGAAGTTTTCTACGGTCATCATGTTTATATTGTGTAAGTTAGGCGTAAATCTGTGAACATTTCTGATTTTCGAGATTACCAATGATGTATACTGCCTTTAACAAGAAAAAACGTACTATTACAATGTTTTGTAGCAATGGTAACAAACACCACATGATTTTTTTCTCAGTGTAAAATGGTACCTTTGTGGGAGAAACTGCCAACTGAATGTGCTTTTTTTTAAAGTTATCTGCAGACAATTAAAATTTTTTTAAACTATTCATTCAACGCAAAAAACATGCATTGATTTTTAAGGTTTTCTGAAGTATTACTGCATGTACGGTATATGGCTGCAATTTCCACAAAGCAGTTTATCAACATTATTCTTTAGTTATGTAATGCTGTTCCTAATTTTTTAAGGGTTTACCAATCATGTAATCTGTCTAATCATTTCATACAATTTCCGAAAAGTCATTTCCATCATTTCAGAAACGTGTACTTAGGAATTGTTCCCTTTACCATCGATAAACCTCCTGGGAGAAAATCCTCCTTCGTCCCTCATCAAAAAGAGAACACCTGCCATCAGTAATGGCTCTTTCCTCCCTGTCACGTCTATTATTGATGTTTTATTTCCGGATGCGTGGCCCATTAGAACTGCCTGTCACAAATTCATTATGGATTTGATAATGGGACCATATCTTGTCAATTAAGCAAACCATGAAGAATCGTTGAGCCAATCATGTCCATCAAATTCCGTTGACCTGCATTGTTTAATGATAGAACGGAACATAGGATTTTCAGATTTCCAGAAAACAGAAACTACCCCACCCATCTTAACTATTGTGTTAAAGGCAGAGGCTCGTCAGTAATGTGCGTGCGCTAAATTCGTGCCACGAAATACGCAGCTCCATATCTTTGCTATAGAGCTGCGTATTTCGTGGCATGAATTTTGCGTGCGCGCATTTGCCTTTAAAGTTAGAATACATCATTGGTAATCTCGAAAATCTGAAATGTTCACAGATTTACACATAACTTACACAATATAAACATGATGACGGAAGTAAACTTCCCCTGAAATGGTTTTGTCTAAAGTGCTATAGTTTTTGAGAAATGAGTGAAACAATTAATTTTCGTCTCATGAGACGAAAATTCACTTCGCCCCAAAACTATTTCGCCCTGCACCACTTAACCCTGAACCACTCGCCCCAAAAGCCACCTTGCCCCAAAACCATTTCGTCCAAATGCCACTTTGCCCAAAAACACTTTGTGCACAGGCCGTGGTTCAGGGCAAAGTGGTTCACGGCAAGATGGTTTTGGGGCGAAGTGACCGTAAAGCCTTTTTTGACTGTTTTCTTAAAAGTCTGACAAAGTACGGAGCTGATTTTTGCTCAGGATGGTTTTAATCATTCATATCTTCAATCACACAGGAAGATAAAACCATTTGTAACGGTTTACCAATCATGTGTTCTGCCTGTAAATCACCATACATGGTGTTCTGTCAATTTCAATTTTTAAAATACCTTGTTTTTTCCCCAAATACCGTCAGTTAATTCGGTTTGCATGTTTGTTTTTGTATGCCCTTCGGGTACGCATTCATCAACATACATACACATTAAGCCATTTCATGTTTAGTCCATGAAGTGATGCCGTGTAAATTTCTAGTTTTATCTGGAGTAGGATCAGAGGTAGAATATTAATTGCAGATTTTTGTTATAAATTTTCCACAACTGGGTAGGCTTTTGTTGAGATTACCTGAGACTCTCGACAGGTATTGCAGCACTTTACACATTCTGTTGAGCTGCATTGTTTTAATGATACATACAAGGATCACAGGATTTTTGTTTTCAAAAACAAAACTACCTCACTGTTCCAACAATATTAAATGCAGCGAAATGCGACTTACATGTACGTGTACATGTATATCCAGGGTGGACTGGTTATTTTGATTTTTTTAGTTTTTTAGTTTTTGCAAATCGCGTATATTATCTTTACTAAAAAGTTCCCCTCTGTGACCTTTTTCATACTTTATAATGTACCCGACTGCATTTCTACAAATATTCATTGCTCACTTGGCAAGTGACAGGCTTGTCAATTTAATATAGTGCCGTTACTCACTGAAGTGCTTCTTTGAAACAACAATTGTGTTTTACGCTCATTCCATATGCCTCAGGTTGACAGTAATTTTTGAAGTACGTCAATAGGCATGTAGATTTAGTTCCCGTGATAGATTTATCGCGACTTGAATTTAACAGTTTCTTACCATGAATGCAGAATGTTGGCCGAAAATGTTATAGACAACCTTTGATGCAATCGCATAAGTCACGTGTTGTTTTCATTGATCTTATATTGATTTGATTTTGAGAATCCTGGCGCAGCGGTGACAATAACTTAGAAGAAATATCGCCTTGGGCTATCTTGGCTAATCTGCAGTCAGATTTGAGTGCGAGTCCACACAATGCTGTCGGGCTGCCTTTTATACACGTCCATCTTTTATTCATTACGCTTGGCAGGTCGCCGAGATGCGTTATTTTTCATCTTGCACAAAAAACAGCTGCTGCCAGTTCAAATGCGAGAGATCTCGCCGCCGTTGAGAGCGAAAATAAACTACAAAACCATCAAAAAGAATAATAAAATGCCGTGCTGCCCGTTTGTTTTTGCACAGTATGAAAAAGACTTTGAATTGAGTTGGGACGAGTATAGATGTTCATAATGTCAGTTTCATCAAAACAATTTCAGCCAGGCTTTAAATGGATTAATGCTTGTTTTTGTAGCGGTACTGCTCCTGTCCGATCTTGTGCCGCAAGTGCACTGAATGTAAAAAGCTTGTTTTTCATGAAAAGCGGCTCAGGTGCAAGAAGTGACAGTTTGTAATTTCATTTATCAGATTGTGAGCTACTATAACTGACTAGCAGTGACATACAAAATTAGTCAAAATTGGTGCCTCTAGGTTTAAAGGTAGAACACATCATTGGTAATCTCGAAAATCATAAATGTTCACATATTTACACATAACTTACACAATATAAACATGATGATGGTAGAAAACCTCCCCTGAAAATGGTTTTGTCTGAATTGTTTTATTCTTTGAGAAATGAGTAAAACAATTGGTTTTCGTCTCATGAGACGAAAATTCACTTCGCCCTGGACCACCGTTATCAAAGAAGTGAACGCATCCACGTGGAAATTGACGTCACTCTACCATTTCTTAACAGCAGTGCTTTATTTTAGTTTGGCTTCACACAATTTCTTGAAAGCATGGACACAGTTTTTCATTGTTTTCTCGGAACATAGATAAGGTAATGTAGCTGACTTATACACAGGTTGGTTTTTATCATACACATCCTCAATCACTCATGGAGATAACGCTGTTTGTAACAGTTTTCCAATCCTGTAATCTATCTTTATAACTATTGTTATTGGAGTATACTTGCCCGTCTGACAATTGACTACTAAAGTGTGACATCAGTTACCGGGTAACTGGCTCTAAACATTTGCTGGTTATCTGCAAAGACCATTGCTTAAGCACAGGGAAACACTTCACTGGTTTTGGTGCAGACCCAGTAACCTTGGCGACACAAGCTAACGTTTTTACTTAAAGGGCTCCTTATTTGGGATTTTTATCAATGACATCTATGCTATAAAACCAATATACTCAGTTACAATCATAAAAATCCTATTTGGAGCTTGTTTTGGGGGTTAAAACTAAAGTTTTTAGTTTTTATGCTTATGCATATTCATGACCAAGGTCACGATGTCACAAGAGGCAAACACGGGAAAATCACATTCAACTGTGCACAAAAGATTCCACCTTTTTCTCAAACGTCCTGGAACTTTTGTAATCCATGACTGTTTGAGTTTGTAAGCCATGATAAAACTGGGGGAGAAAACCGCAGCAATTTGCCACAAGTCGAACTTGAAGTCTTATGTTTTTTCTTTACTTTTCCCTTCTGTCTTCCTTGCGTGATGCACTCCAAACAGCGCCCTCTGTCTGTGGTTTATTGCAATGAAATCTTCAAAGTTGAAAAAGGCTACCTTTTATTGATTTCACATCCAAACGAACAATAGCATGTCTTGTTGAACAAGTAATCCATCATATGAAGCAAAGATTAGGCAAAAAGTTGTTTAGCATGTCAGAGGCCCTTTAAGCACTCTATTGTGCTATATAGTTATGCATTGCTCGCCACACAATCCTTAATGCAGTGCTCGCTACGCCTCCTTAATAAGGGAACTGGTATGAAATGCACAACACAGTGACTTCGGCACACACGAAGAACAATAACATACACTTGGCCTGGCTGTATCCGTGACTCTCTCACGCTTAACAGGTTTGCTTTTATTATTCATTCGCGTCGTTGTCGGTACTCCATCTAATTTGTATAACTTCAGCGTGCAGGGTGGTACATCCAACAGTTGCCATGACAATGATGATCACTCGCACGAAATATCAACAGGTTTATGGCTTATGTGGAAAAGACGCGAGTTCGGAATGAAGGGGTGCTATAAATAGACATTGTAGCTGCAGAAATTGTCATTGCGCCGTCGTATCATGCGGTGTTCTCTTATTTAGCAGCATTTTTTTAGATTAAGTGCAACTTCTCCCAAGGACCGGTTTAATTAAAACCATTTGTCATCATGAAGAGATTTATTGGAGATATATTGTGCAGACCCTAAGTGCTGGCCAGTCATTAAATGCATCCTGGATTATTTATGAACATTTCTTGCAAATTGCGGAAATGTTGGATGACGTAATGACGCACAGATCATCAATTGTTTGGTATCTCATTTAGATAATGCTTTGATGCGCAGTTTAATGCATCATGACATGTACACGTAGTGCATGGTTGTTGATGGGGTCAACTCGTCGGAAATGAGCTCTTTACGGGATATCTTTGTCATGTGATTAACCTGTGGATTGATTAAGAGCAGCACTTTAAAACTGTCAGACACAGAATCATCTGCAACAGTTATCGAGAATGCGCAGTTAAACAGTTGCAGTTATCCAGCCAAACCGAGCAAGCAGTCGGGTTCAACCAATGTGAGGGTATTTCTGCCAGTCGGCCACTGGCTACACAGTGGAAATTCTCCAACTTGAGTGCACTGCAGCTTGCGTTTACCTGCTCAAATTTAATTACATCATGCAGTGCGTCAGTCGTAAATAGCAGTCGCAAAAGCCACTGGAATATTCCAAGTAACCTTCAAAATTCTGTCTACCTTGACCAGCTTGTGTGTTCTTGTGGAGTGCCTACTTGCATAGTACTTTATTGCGAATATGGACGGCCTGTATTTAAATCGTAACCTGTTGTGAGAGTTGAGCATTTCGGATGTAAAATTTTGGGTCGTCTACCCCTCATTTTGGGATATAACTTACTGAATGCTTTGGATACCGGTATACTACTGTGCCTCAGTGCTCGGCTGGTAGAGCATCTGCTTGGTGTGTCAGAGATCTTGGGCGAAAATCCGACGGAGTATACCACAGTGCCTCATAGCTCAGCTGGTAGATCATCTGCCCGGAGTGTCGGAAGTCCCAGGTTTGAATCGTGATGAGTGCCATGTGATTTTCTCTCGTCCCATGTTTGGTTGGAATATGGCGGCCAGATTAGGCAACGCTTAACAGGGTGGTGCTGCACACACTGACAGAAACGTGAAATATTGTATTAAGTGAGGATTCCGTTTTGCCCTTATTCTGAATAACTTGATCAGCAATGTATACTCAGCGCTTCCCCGAGATACTATGAGAAAAGCTTCAAAGTATACCCGGGTGGGACTCGAACCCACGACCTCCTGAAAATTGTGCGTCGTCATTTTTCCGTGTCTGTATATATGCTGCATATGAAGTGTTCGTGTTATCGCCGCTCGCAACGTATGAAGTTGCGAGTGAAGGACGTGTGAAGACAGCAGTGGGCTATGTCATTTATCACCAACGCAGCAAACTGTCCATGTTAAGTGCCATGAAGACGGGGGCCTTAGCCCTAACGTCTAGGCCGAGTCTCAAGCGCAGCGGGTCCACCACCTATCTCTACGGACTGCACAGCACGGGCTTAGGAAGGGAGATACAATGTGTGGTGTTGCTGTCCATACGCAATACTTCGAGTATGTATATATTAATATTGCTATTTATATATCATGGTTAGGGCCACCCTCCTCCCCCTACCCTCCTCCCCCCTACCCTCCTCCCCCCTACCCTCCTCCCCCCTACCCTCCTCCCCCTACCCTCCTCCCCCCCTCTCCCCCCCCCTCTCCCCCCTCACCTCCAAATGGATGATGCCTGGATTTAAATCTCTGACCTGTAGTGAATTAATCCACGGTCTTGTTTCCTGACCCTACATATACTCCAAATCAAACTATGGAGCATCAATAAACCTTATCGACGTTCTCAATGCATTATGGGATTTGAATGACAAACACTGCCAGAAAAGTGTGTGTAAACTTATGAGGCGGACGCCAACTGACAGCTTTTTTAAAGAATCAAATTTCAGCATTTTTTTTCCCTTTGAAACATATCAAACTTGCTGACCAAAATGTCCCAAAACAGAAATAGTGCAAATGTGAGAAATCATTGGGTATTCCCCTTGTAGTGGGAGAGTCTGAGTACCGTGCTCGCAGCTCAGTATGCGCCATGCAACTCGCGCCGTGCCTGTGGTTGGATTGGGTGTGCTGTACTGCAAGTCCATGTTCACGGACTCCCCGCGACGAAAGGAATCCCAAATGATTTCTCACATTTGCAACATTTCTGTTTTGGGACATGTTGGTCCTGAAGTATGTTTGATATGTTTCAAAGAAGAAAATGCTGAAAAATGGATTCTTCAACTCTTTTTGGGTTTCCTGAAAATGAGTGAAAACAAGCCTCCGCCTCGTAGGTTTACGCACACTTCGCTGGCAATGTTTGTTGATTAGAACCGGATGATTAGGTTTAAACACACAAACAATTTAAAGTTACATGTACATCAATTATGGGATTAAAAACCATTAGGATTATAAAGCAGACCTTGACACAAGGCCACTGAAGCTAATGGCGTCGTGCTCTAGTGAATGCATAGTTCCGAGATTGCCAATTAACGCTGCCCCCTTGGATATTGTTGCTATGCCTCACACGCTATCGTCAACGGAAAGCACAAATTCATTGGAGAAAACTCAAAGGTATTCATGTTTCAGGGTCGACAGTTACCGTAGCACGCACTTAGTAAAAGGCCACGTTGGTTTGTGAGGCAATGCACTTTGACGCTGTCTGCTAGCTCTGTTGTGATTGGTCGGCGGGTTAGGTTGATTGACAGGTCGGAACTATGCATTGTTCCCGATGTCCCTTCGAGATGCATGTATACACAAGCCATTTTTATAAAGCAAACAAATTTTGGATTAAGCAATTTTTTCTGCGTAACAGTTTTATGAAATTGGCCCCTGGTAAAGTGGTAACCAGCCTAAATAGGACAGTGGCTTCGCACAGTTTCTTGAAAGCATAGACACAGTTTTTTATTGTTTTCTCAGAACATAGATGAGGTACTGTGCTGACTTACAGGTTGTTTTTATCCTGCACATCCTCAACCACACATGGAAACGATGCTGTTTATAACAGCTTTTAAATCCTGTAACCACCATTCCCCAGAGTAGATTACAAGTGTCTTTATCTTCAAGCAAACTTGAATCCGTCGTTTTGATTGGTGGATCCATGGCAACCAACAGTGTGATAATGTTTCATAATACTCTTCCGATTCTCATATTGCACTCTGCGTAATGCGCCATGGTATTCCAAGATAACAGCGTCCCTACGCATATGCGCGGATCTTTAACCTCGCACAGAGTGCACGTGTTATTAGTGCGTCAAGTTTGCTTGGGGCGAGTTTGTTTCGGACGGATCCAGATTCAGATCTGCGCAGATCCAATTCACGTGACTTGAATTCCTAGTTGAGAGCAGTTTCGTTTGTTTCTGCGCGGTATTAAACTTGGGATCTAGATTCAGATCTGTCGTGAAACAAACACGCCCTTGAAGATAAATTGGTTATTCCACTCGCGCTCGTAGAAATACGGCATAATGTAGTACGTCTGCGTCCCATATCCCACTCAGACGCACTACATAATGCCGTATTCCACTCGCGCTCGTGGGATAACTAATAGTGTCAACACGAACCTCGGATTAGTATTCCAGAATCCCGATATTTAGAGTCGGTGAGATTGATGTTTCTGCCGCACTGCGGACATTGGCTGACATCCGTGGGTTGTAAATTAAGTAGTTTTAATTTCCTGTCTGTCTTGGTGCGAAGTCGGTGCTTTATTTGACAAGAACAATTTACATGTACCGGGTAGCCTCGCAGCAGCCAAGTGCACAGAACATGAAGCTCAAGTTTTAAAACAGTTTGACCTAATGTGTGTTAGTTTTTAGTCATTGTTGAAATTAATTTCTATTTTTGAGATTGTCAATGACTGCTCAAAAATACTTAAAGAATAAAAGTGTTTTGCCAGTCTTCAAGGAGCAGGTTCAGATTTTTCCAGAAAATGGATTTCATCTTAACCTAAGAATCATATTAAAATACCTTCCCAGAAGAAAACAGGAAATTTGCAATCTCCAGTTGGATGTGGAAGCAAAAAGGTTGGTGTAATTACTGCACTGCTTTGTGGAACCAGATAAATTAGTTTACAAAACATCGGTGGTTTTTTTAACGATATCCTTGAAAATATACGGATTGAGAATGCAAAATTTCAGAATAGTAATGAGAAAAATATGACAAATGGTATGGTATAAAAATCTCAACACCCATGGAAAAAATCGGGGAATTCAAAAATGTGATCTGGTCACGCTCTTTTGAACTATGTTTAATACTAGGTGTGGACCTGGAGGTTGATAATGGCCCGAGCCATGATCCCATTTATACGATAAATACCTTTTTGTGTAAATCAATGAAACTCCCCGAAATTCTTGAACAGTAAACTTTGCCTTTTATCAAATACTTCAATTAGTAATCTTTTTTCTGGATGTGTCGTTTTTAATGTGAAATTGTGAAGCACCTTGGAACCCTTTGGATTACTGCGCTATATAAGTGAGGAATAATAATAATAATAATAATAATAATAATATCAAATAGAGAAATAATATCACTTAATGCAGCAAAGGGGCGACCCATCGGTAAGACTTTGCCAGACGACCACAAATTTTGGCTAAAAGACATCGATTGGACACCAAATTTCTGTAACCCGAAGCTTCCAAAAATGGTTCCACACCTAATAAAAACGGTTCTAGACCTAATAAAAATGGTTCTCAATTTTAAAAAGATGGTTTTTGACCTAAACAAATGGTTTTTGACTTCCAAAATATTGGGGCTACACCAAATTGTCGCCCTAACCCACCGCGTCGCCCTAATAGGACACTCTACACAAAAAGTGTCGCCCCATTGGATAAAATAGAGAAATAATGTACATGCATCGCATTCGTTCAAAGTGCCGTGCGTCGAGTTGTTTTTGTTCGTTTGTGCACTTTACGCGCGTGTGTTGTATGTGCATGCATGCAGCCGGGTAAACTTAATTTTTGTCACACTATACAGTGCGGCAAATTTGCTTTCAAGCATGTGCATTTTGTGTGTTCTTTTGCGTGTTCCGTACACACTGAAACTGACTGGGGTGTCGTGGGCCAAACTAGGAAGTGTTTAACACCAGCTGGGACCTTTATCGTCCATTTAAACGCGGTGCCGTGTGTCTGGGGGATCCACTATGACCGGCCTCCTCGGGGTTGCCTTGGAAAACTACCCAGATTCCACGTAGTACTTATATACAACGTTTCTTCAATTTTATTGAAATATACCACTTGTTATCTATACAACTAATTCCAAGATCATATATTTTCCACAACTTACATGATTTTATTAATTTTAATCAAAACCAAACATTTTTATATATTAACATAATCCCGCCATGAATATGGCCTCTGATGCCGGCATGGCGTTAAACCACAAACTCACTCACTCACTCACTCGTCCATTTAAAGCCACCCACGCTATTTCTTAGCAAATACATTGGAGGAGTGCATAAACTGTATGAGGTATTTATAAATTACAAATAAATTTCATTTTATTAAAAAATATTTAGTTTTGTCTGAAAGGAAATCTTTTTGGAACAATTTTTTAGCATCCATATCACAGATTGTGTAACTGGCTTTCCAATTCATCACCGATTCCATGCACTTTTGCTTTTAGTCCTGGGATCAGGTGTCCATACTGTAGCAGGTCTAATTAAATAGCACTTTTTCCCCCACATTCTGAGATAAAAATCATGTTTCCACAGAAAACCATTGCATTATCGAAGACAACAGAGTGATAAAAACGACAATGTTTTTTCTCATTTGAGATAAAAATCATGTTGACAACCATTGCATAAATTAAAAACAACAGGGATGTAAAAAAAACTTCAAAATATTTGACTGTAGTGAATCATATTGTGAACCATCCTGTAAAATAGCTGTGCATTGTAGGGATGGGACGGTTAACCGTTTAACCGATAAAATTAAAAAACCAGTTTTGCCGAACGTTTAAACGAAACCCAATTTTAAAGAATTGTTAACAGTTTTTAGAGGGTTATTTGTAATGACTTCATGAAATTTAAATAAATTTATAAGGGGTCAGACAATTTTGATTAGATAAAGGTTCAATGATTATTTTGGGGGTCTATAGGGGTATTGTGTACATGCACATGCATCTATAAACACCAGCAACAATCTTTAGTGTCGCCCAAACGGTTAACCGGTTAACCGACACTTGAAGGAATTGCAAACCGGTTTTTGAATTAACCGTATATCCCTAGTGTGGTGTGTGGCACAAATTTCCATTATAAGCTAAATAAGCATAGTGTGTTATTAACTGGCACAACACCGTAACCGATTTTGTCGGTTTGGTTTGCGTGAACGCGTAGTGCACTTTGTGTTCGAACATAACACGCGCGATCCTCAAAAACATTTAGAAAGTGCGCATGCGCAAGGTTTTTACGTATAATTTAATGGGAAAGTGCCCAAAACCATGCAAATGAGGTGCCCAAAACTACGCAAATGAAGGTGCCCAAAACTGTGCTACTGAGAAGGCGCAGTCATGCGTGTCGCGGCTAGTATTCAATCCTAGCTTTTAATGGAGTTCTATGGTGCGCGGTAACAAACAACGACCTCGGGTGGCCACAAGTTTACACGAATGCTAATCACCTCCAACTTGTGTTGCATGCACAATTAGCAGTGACTTTTGTGGTTGGAAAGGTGAATTGAAATTGAATTGAAACATTATGACCAGCAAATCTTCAGATCTGCAGTTGCAATAACATTGTGTGAATGCACTGTTAATAACGAGGTTCGACTGCCACGAACACCTGGTCTGTAATTGCATCTAAATGCGGAATGGCCTTTTAACAACCCAGAACTTTTTGCCTGTAGGCAGTACATGTACTTGTAGTTTGACACGAATAAGTGCTGTCGTTGTAAAAGTGACGTCCACCTTTCATTTTTTTTGCGTATGCATGGGACAAATACGTGGTGTAGTGTAATATAGCATGCCCATGTGTATGAAATAAATGGAGCGCTAAAACAGGCCGTGTGCCGTAAAACCACATGCGTACATCCATTTTTGTATGCACAGTGTTATGTAGAGTAAAAATATCGGCTAACTAGGAGACTTGATTTTTTTCGCTGGGTCCACAATCTGGATTTCCATTTTTGGCCAGGTTGAGATGTATTGCTTACATGTACATGTACATGTACTATTTTAAAGACATATTACATGATTTAAAAACAGGAACAGCAGCATGACATAACTAAAGAATAATGTTGATAAACTGCCTTGTAGAGATTTTAGCCACATAGATGCAGTAATACTTCAGAAAAACTTAAAAATCCATGCATGGTTTTTGTGTTTAATGGTAAAAAATCATTTGCAAATGTTTTTTTAAAGCACTTTTAGTTGACACCACCTACATTTTACGCAACAGGGGAGGGGGGGGGGGGGGGGGTGGTGGGGTGGGAGAGGGGGAAGAAATCATGTGCCGTTTGTTACCATTGCTGTCAACACTTAGTCAGGTTTTTCTTGTCAACTCGTGAAGCAAAATTTTGGGTTCTACAAATGATGTATTGGGCTTTAAACGCAACAATGGGAGCATTATTAGCTTCGAAAACATTGATTTATTTTATTGAAATAACAACACAATCTACTGGTGACTGGTTTTCTCAAAAGATCAAATAATTTTATTAAAAAAGAGAATAAATGTTTATCTGTATAGACCGTATCGAATAGCCACCATTTCGTGGGGCAGTTTCTTTGTTCCTTGGTTGCACATATTGTGCTTCCATTGTTGAACGGTTTAAGTAACAAAAGGCGCCCCACGAAATGGCGGCTATTCGATACGGTCTATTAAAGTGAGATAACCTTTACATGTATGCATCTTTGTCGGCTGCACACTTACAAACTGCCCGCTCTGAACTAAAACGTCTGGTGGCGCTTTTCATTGTGAGAAATGTGTTAATAATTTCTATTATTTCTTGGTATGGGAGTAACTAAACCTGCATGCTTGTTGTATTTGTCTTGAATTAACCATCATTTGTCGACTGATTACTAACTCTGCTTGCATTTGGTGTTTGTTTTTTCGCATCGTCATTTCTTCTCCTCCAGATATTGCAATCAGCACAGGTAGTCTTGTCAAATCTCGCTCCACTGACAACTTGGCAGACAGATCTAATCTGTCTTCCATACATCGCTGTAAGTCTTTTCATTTTCTCTTCTTCATTTTCCCTGCATTTTAGTCTTTTTTTCTACTGAGCACGATTACTATTTTTGAAATACTTTGGTGCTGTTATCCATCCAGTAAAAAAAACATTAAATGTTTATATGCTGATGCGCACAACGGCAAATTATAAGGCCCGTCTACACTATCAGATTTTTGTCTGACAGACACGACAAACATTTGTCTGACAAAAATCTGATAGTGTGGACTGCGCGTCAGACACTGTCGGACACGATCAAACTTACCTGTCAAAAGATTGAACATGCACATTGGGATTTTTGTCTGACAGATATGACAAACAATTGTTTGATGTTGTTTGACTTTGTCTCAAAGACTTCGTCCACACTATCGGACAAGTCTGATGATGTTTGATGATTTTGTTCAATCATGTAGCTCCTCAAAGGTCACATGTTATCAAACTGCCCACTGATTGGCTGTTGTCTCACTTGTCTGTCTAGACCTCAGACTTTTGTCTGAATTAATATGCATGTTCAATCTTTTGACAGACAAGTCTGATCGTGTCTGACAGTGTCTGATGGTGTCTGACGCACAGACCACACTGAGATTTTTGTCTGATAGACACGACAGACAAAAGTCTGTCGTGTCTGTAGGACAAAAATCCCATAGTGTTGCCTAACTCTGTACGCTTCATCTTTTGCAGTGCGGTGCCCCGGACTTGAGAAGGTATGAGTCGGGACACAACAGATTTTTACATACTTCACGGCGTGTGGGAGTCGGGAAACAAGGCATCAATCTTGACGTCATCCATGCAATCGTTGTATGGTTGACTTCATCCTCCCTTTCAGAATTTCAAATAAGGCGCAGCGCATAGTTGCATTAGTTGCAGAGTTTATCATCAAAATTAATTGTTGCCGCAGTTGAAAACAAGATTCTCTGATTCTCATGAAGGTTTATGCACCGGGCAATACATCGGTAATATTTTTGATTAACTTTGTCGATAACTTCCAACAAGTGTTGTCCCTTCCTTTAAAGGCATAATTCTTGTACTCATATTTTGCTTCAAAAAACAGTGTAACAGTTCTGGAAAAAAATTTATAAACAGGACTTCACTTAGAAAACGGGTTTAGAATGAATGGATACAATTTTTAAAACAAAAAACCTCACCCATTTCTAACTTAATTTCCAGCTTCATTATTGTGATTTGGTCGGGTCCAAACCTGGCCTTTGATGCATCTAAATCTGTTTCCTTGAGTAATGAAACATGCATGGGCCCTACAGCATAATCCGTCAACAGAAATTTGATACGGCTTGATTTTTATCGTCATCTGCAGATATTTATATTAAAACGAGTCTTGATGCAAGTCCGAGACTATTGAGTCATCTATGGCCATATCCATTACAGGTTCTTTTATGCTCATTCTCATGTATGTGTACTACTATACAACTAATTCATCACTAATATATGCTGATTGGACTTGTTAATTTTACAGTTAATTTTACTACTAAATTCTTGTTAAATATGAGTCATTCCTTGAAGTTGGGAGGTGGTGTCCCTGTTACATTGGAGACACATTTTCCCCTGTATATTTAGACTTACTAATAATTTCATTAGCCATTAGTACTCGGAGACACCAGTAGTTGAAAACCTCCATTAATTATTTGTATCAAAATATGAGAGCAACTACTGTTAGCTAAATGGAATTTTGTGCAAATGCAAGTGTGACATTCAGTGTTTTTTCAACATATTTTCCTGAACGACAGGAAATCCCCCAAATTTAAAACTGTGCTAATTTAAAAATTAACAAGATAATTTTCAGAGTCGAAGTTAAAAGATAAATTGGCGTGGTGTCCCCGTTACATCAGTAAACAGCATTTTATCAAATTGCCAAACTCCATCAAGACTGAAGACTAAAAAAAACAAATCAGAGATGACAACTTGCTCACTTTATATTGGTCTATTTGTAGAATATTGTGTCCCAATAGACTAAGTGTAACGTGCGTTGCCATGGCAATTGGCTCTAAACATCATGGCCGTCGGAAAAAGTACCATTGCAAAAGCACAGGGACACGGTTGAGTGATTTTGAGTTTAGAGCCAATTGCCTAGGCAACCAACAAAATGTGACGTATTCACTTCGGCAGTCTATAGACGGCTGAAGTGTGACGTGAGTTGCCATGGTAATTGGCTCTAAACATGGCTGTCAGAAAAAGTACCATTGCAAAAGCATAGGGATACGGTTGAGTGATTTTTAGTGTAGAGCCATTGCCTAGGCAACTAACAAAAGATGACGTATTCACTTCGGCAGTCTGTTTTATGCAAAGACCCATATGTACAACCATGCATGAAGGCTTTCAGAGTTCTAACTTTACGGACCGACTAAACAGAATCAGTTTCAACTATCATAGCACTTGTTTTTGCCATTTTTAGTGACTCCAGATGAGAGAAGGCAAATCGGACCATCCCTCGGTCTTAAGAAGAACAGCTCCCTCGAGAGTCTGCAAGCTGCCGTAGCCGAGGTCACAACCCACGATGACGTGAGGTCGCGATCCAGGGCCAAGATCGTGAGGGGGCGTGGCTGCAATGAGAGCTTCAGGGCGGCAGTCGATCGGTCGTATGACCAGGCAGTCGATCGGTCTTATGACCAGGCAGTCGATCGGTCGTATGACCAGCCACTCAACGGGAATTCAGTCAATTCCACCTACACAGATTCAGGTATTTTGCGTACATTAGCGTGGATTCACACTGGCCTTATGTTACCCATTAAGGACAGATTACATGATTGGAAACAGCATCACGTAACTAAAGAATAATGTTGATAAACTGCTTGTAGAAATTTTAGTAATACTTCAGAAAACCTTAAAATCCATGCATGATTTTTTTACACAATTCTTTCAATGCCGCATTTTCTCGAGGCAATGCACGTCAAATTTATGACAGGAGGCAGGTTTTCATATTCAAATGATGTGACAATAGATCCACAAAGTGCCTACTCGTGCATGATGCACAGTTACACTGTGACTGCCCCCTGTCATGGCTGCCGTGGAAAGGCTCTATTGCAGCGATACTTTGCAGTATGGGCACTGTCGTTTTGTCTGAAAACTGGGCAAAAGTTTGATGTCTTTGCATTCAACTTTTTCGCATATTGCCATTAGATGTTAATTTCTTAGAGAAAGTACCATCTTGGACAGAAATAAGCCGTCCAAAGTTGTCTACATTTTCATGGTTCTACAAAGCGTAGGAAGAGGGAGGGGGGTTGAGAGCAGCGTTGGACTTAACATGCACTGTAAAATGTTGACATTTCATGGTAGTGACAAAAAAATGTTGATAAGTAGTATTTCGGGGGGAGGGAGGGGGTCTTGAAAAATACTACGCTCTGTAGAACTGTGAAAATGTTGACAACTTTGGAAGGCCCCTTCCATTGCCGTCAACACTTTTGGTAGTTGTAAGTAAGAAAGAATTGGAAAGAACGAGAAAGTGTAAGCAAATTGTTTGTGTGTATGCAGTGAAAGACGACAAGGAGAATGGACACGCCCCAGTCCGGGATGACCGGTCATCTCGGGACGATTACTCATCGGTCAGCAGTCATGACCCGGTCATTATGTCTCAATCGGGAAATGCTAAAAAGGCCAATAAAAAGGACAAAGATAAACAGCGGAAGAGCAGTGCCTTCAAGGGATTCGGATCCATGTTCAGGTGAGATAGGGGAGGGTGTGTGGAGGGTCGTATTATCCAACAGATGTAGTGTACAAATATGACATGGTCGAGTGTGGATGGTTGATTTTGGCTCTCTGGGGTATTGGAAGCTGACAAACTAGTTTTGTCAATTTCCAACACCAATGTGAGCTAATGTCAACTTTTCACCCAAAATAAATGCTTTAAAATAAGAAATGCAAATGGTACTTAAAAGATCGAGGAGGCAGAGAGATGTAACATTTTATGGTGACGTGTAACATGCTTGACCACCTCTTGTGGCAAGGCTGACTGCACCAGTCTCCATAAGAGCCACTGAGACATGGTGCGTCACTCTTCCTGAAATGCCTCCCTGAGCTCCTGTACTGCTGGGGCTGTTTGGGAGATGCGCAAATCCAGAAGTCGGGTCATTCCCACGCAGGTTTAGTCGGTTTAAAACCCAACAAAATGGGTTGTCTGAGACCTCTTAACTGCAAGATTCTCTCAGAAACAGGAAATGTCACATTTCATTGCTGTGGGAATCACGTTTTCTAAACGGGTCCTCTTGGACCTGGAGGAAATCACGGAAGCTGAACGGTCTTGAAAATTATTCCAAAGTGACTGGTCGATAAGTGCCTTATTATCTACAAGTTCACTGTATTCTACAAACGTCTGTTCTGATCAAGATTAGATATTTTAAAGAAATTGCATAAATCTCTTTTGAAAGAGGATATGAAGAGTTTCGTCGCAAAATGCTGCATATCCATTTTTGGCATTTTGAGAAAATTGATTTTTTGTTTTGTTTATTACATCCAAATGCTACAAGGATTGACAAATTCCAACATGTGATAAAGATCAGCCAAGACCCCAAAGCAAAATGCGATTCTAAAACAAAATCCATCTCTTTTAATATTTTGTAAAAAATAATGACAAAACACATTTTTTGGTAGTTTTTTTTATTACAACCAAATGCTACAAGGACTGACAAATTCCAATATGTGATAAAGATTCGGAATCATTGATCTCAGAAAAATAATTGTGTGTACCGCCATCTTTTCATTCGGCTTGTGTGCACATTGTACCCATGCAATGATTTCGCATACGAAAAAAGGGGTTCTGTATGCTTCTATTTTACAAACTCTGTTTTGGGTTTAAAGTTCTTTTTGAGGCACTGTCATTCCTTATGAATATTTGTGTGCAGGGTGTATTTCAAACAAAAGCAATTTCCTGTAATTGCAAAATAAATGATTTTTGTTGAAGCACAAAACAGGAATGACTTTCAGCAACTTGGTTAACAACTCGGTGACTTTCACCGGAAGAAATGCCTCGTTGAATTCAGAGCCAACGACATTTCTAGCTGTTTCATCAAAAATTACTTGATTTAAAAATTACAGAAAATTGCATTTTTTTCTAAAAGTACTCATGGTCAATGGCACTGCATCAAAAATAACTTCAAACCCAAAGCAGGATACAGCATTTGTAGAAAAAAGAAACTTGTCATTTTCATTGAAACGGAAAATCATTCGCTGTAATTTGGCCTGTCAGCATGCTCGCTGTTTTTTAATAAAAAATTCTCAGAAAATTGCTTATTTAACAACCTCAATGCACTTTTAAAAGAGTCAAAATTACGACATCTGAATGGTGGGCCAATGTGCCTGTGCAAGGGAGACGAATCCATATCCGCCATAACTGAGGTGCTTCTAGTGGTTCATAAGCCGCACGTCATTACAGTACACTTTGTATAGCATTGTTGCGTCACTGCAGGCGCGGTTCCAGAGGGGGGGTTTTAGGGGGTTTTCCCCCTCTTCCCCCGCCACCCCTCCCTCCCTGCTCTAACTTTAAAAAAAATACAATAATAATTTAATGCATGTGTGTCCACCTGTCCGCAACAAGCCGATATCAATATAAAAATGACTGGCAACACCCCACCCCTAAATTAAAACAAATATTGGGGGTTGGAGGGAGAGTGGGTGAGGGAAGAGGTCACCCTCCCCCATCCCCAGTGCTAAGCAAATTTGTCGGCACTCGCACTGGCAAAACCCCTCCCAGAAGAAAATTCCTGGATCCTCCCTGCACTGAAAACAGATGCGCGCATTATTTTGTGTCCACCAAAAGCAGCGCGCGTTTTGGTTTAATTACTGCACTGCTTTATGTAATCGGATAAATTAGTTTATAAAACATCGGTGGTTTTTTGACGATATCCTTGAAAATTTACAAATTTTAGAATGGTAATGAGAAAAATATGACACATGATATTGTATCAAAATCTCAACTGCGGGGATTTAAAAATGTGATCTTGTCACGCTCCTTTAAAAATAATATTACACCTATGGCCACATATGCACTAGACTCCCAATGGGTAATATATGCACTTTATGCACGGTGCTGTTTTCTGCAAGGTACAGTATGTATAAAGGTAGTTATTTAATAACTATCATTCATTTCTCTCCAATGCAGTTTAATAATATCTACAACCTTCAATTTGTAATTTGATTCCTTTGAGAGGAAATTGCAGTATGGGGACGTCCATAAAGTACGTGTACGTACACACGGAAGGGAGATTGGGGGTTGTTGATATTGCGTACACCATGCGTACAGTGGGTGAGGGGGGGGGGGGGTTTGTGGGGGGTTGCGGTGGGTCCAAGCAAATGCGTATGTATGCAAACCGAAAATTTTCTTTTAGTAAATCGGGAAACGATGGACAAGTTGACCATGGCTTCAGACCTTATGTACAAAACATATTAGACAGGCCACACATTTTTCTCACACGTCTCACATTTTTCTCACTCCTCAATTTAGGTTTTCCCATTAAATCTGCTGTTACTGATGCTTGATGTGTCATTTTAAGTATAAAAAAAAATGTAAAAGAAATCTATACATTTTGTCATTTATTTTTAGATTTTGGAGGCAACATGCGAATTGTACTAGTAGTATATAGCACTATACATGTAGTACTGAACCATTTACCAATGCTTACCAATGCTGAGGTATATATGGAATGTGTATGCGTACAGGGGTGGTGCGGCGGTTGGTTGGTTGGGAGGTTGGGAGGGGGTTGGTTGTTGGAGCCACTGCGTACGCCATGCGTACAGGGGGGTGGAGAAGGGTCTAAAAAGTCGGAATTTCATGCGTACGTACTTTATGGACGGCCCCTATTCAGTGATTCAGTTTTATAACGGGCACAATTTGAGTTGATTAGATCTGGGTTTCCATTTGCGTGTGGGAAAAAATAGCGCATTCTTAAAATTGTATTTATTTTTTATTTTTATTTTTTTTCTTTCTTTGCTGCATTGGGGTGGGGGCATTGACTATTTTTGACCTTAGTCACAAACCTGCAAAGTCGCCGCCCATTGTTCAGAGTAATTGCTGTTCAAAGTGTGTAGGTGAAGGTTAAATTTTCTCCCATTTTTTTTGTACATCACCAGAAAGTTGGGATAATAAGCTTTAGTTTGATACCTGTCCCATGTCCAGGAAAATTCTGAGCACTGAGAAACACAAATTTCAATTTTGCAAAGATTTTCCAAGTCGGTTTTCTAAACAAACATTTTTTGAACCATGACATTATTTTCTCTCGGCAAATTTTTGAGATATCTTCATGAAATGTTGAGATTATGTTCTACATTACATTTCATATGTAGATACACTTTTGACTTAAAAGCCCTGTAGACGATCTGTTTTTGAGCGATTCTGCGAATAAAACTATTATAAATCAAAAGAAAGACATCAACAAACTCATCCAAAGTAATTTCAGCTTTGTCAAATGTACCACGTTTAAAAAAACCATGAAAATCCATATGCGTTTTCCTGGTCTTGGTGGGGTGTTTCAAATATTCGTTCTCAGTTGATCGGGTACTATGTGGCTTGCGTCATGCACTCTGTGGCGCACATATTGCATGTGCGCGCGATCCATAAAAATGCATCACGTTGGAACACGTTTCATCTTTACGAATTATTTTCTGGTAAAATTATATAATTTTGAGCGGAAACCCTTCATTGGATAGTTGCTATTAATTCAATCTTTACTTTCAGAACTTTTCCCTTGTAAACTCGTTGATTACTTTTTTGGGTCATTGCAAATGATACACTGTGCCTTTAAGGCCTGTCCGCATTGGACTTTTTTGGGGAAACTTACCAAGACGATGGGTACTGTCCCATTTTTAATCCAGTGCGGACAGCTTAGGAAGTTTTCCTCTCAGTAACTTTTCCTGGCCAACTGCTGCCCAGGAAAATTTACCAGGTAACTTTTCCTAAGACGATAAGTCCAATACGGACACATCGAGATAAATTAGTTTACTAAACTTCGGTGGATTTTTGACGATATCCCTGGAAATATTCGGATGGATGGTGCGAAATTTTGGGATGGTAATGAGAAAAATATGACACATGATATGGTATCAAAATCTCAAAAATGGGGGGAGAAGGAGCTCAAAAATATGATCTGGGCTGCTTTTGAGCGCGGCACCAGGGATCCCTGGTGCTCCATGGTGCTCGCCCGAAAGCGTGTGTACGCATGTGTGTGACGTAACGTTCCCAAAAGCAGCCCTGGTCACACTCCTATTAAATAAAACAAAACTGTCATGACTGAAAAATTTAAATTTTGTAAACAAAATCCAGTGATGCAAATATAGTCTGCAGTGCAGTTTGTGATGTATCATTTTATGGTATTTATAATTTATACACTGGAAATGGAAGGCTTTTAAGGGAAGGAGGCTCCCGGGTGGTTAATGGTGTGGTTAGGTTCCCATAGCAACTGGATACCATAGGGACCGTGTTCCTACAGGTTTTCATCTTTGCAGAAACCAGTGTGGTGTAATACACTGTAAATCCTTTTGTGGGTTTAATGAGGATACACACACATGTACACTGTATGTCGGGTACTTTTACCTCTAGAACAAAAATCAAATCCCAGGGTAAGTACATGCAAATGAAAATGCTGAGCTGTAGCTGGGTGAAATGACCATTAGCAATTTTGAAGTATGGCAGAACAAAGAGCTGAATTTTATTTGGGAATTTTTTTTTATTTTGTAGAAATATATTTGTTTCCAAACATTTAATGGCTTTTTTCAGTTGTAATTATAATACAGAGACAGAATTCTTAACAGGAAAGTGAAAAAGGCAGTTATTTTCAATTTACTTTTTGAATTTTGAATTTACTTCAAATTCATACCCAAATCCAAGTGCATCCTATGTATTATTGTGCCTGCCATGCTTTATCAAGGTAATGGATATCAAGGACTTTTTGGAAGGGATATCCGCTGAATCTGCAGACTCTGCTTAGAGTCAGAACAGTACACTCTCATTATACATGTAGCACTCCCCAAGGGACCAAACTAATGCAAGCCTTCTCTCCAGAGAGCTCTTTAATAACCAGTGCATACACAATGACAAGGACCGTGTTTACACTTGATCCCGAGCTCGGGATCGAACACCGAGCTCGGGATCAGCCCCGGATCACAAATAGGTGTAAACGCTCTCGGAACCAAACTGGCCCCGGATCAGACCCCGAGATTTTGGTCTCGCGATGGCGCAGGGTTCGATCCCGAGCTCGGGATCAGTTTGCGGTTAGCTGGGCAATAAATCTTCCCCACATCCTGTTGCGGGCTAAAGCGCGCGAAAATTCCAGGGGAGCCCGCGCTCGTATTATGTACACGTGTACACGTAGTACATGTATATATACACGCACACAGGTACCACTGGTTCCATGCATTGTGTGCAGGCATATATGCCTGGACAAAATGCATGATACCCCGACGCGACTCATGTGATGCAACGCTGAGAATCTCGATCGCTGGTGTTCGTTACGAAAACACAACGTACTACAAACGTAATTGGTATCCTGCATTCAGCAATCTCTTTTGCGTGTCCGATACAAACTTCACACGTTGAGAAAAAGTGTTTCTGTATTTCCTCTACTTTCTGCAACTTCTCTACTTTCTGCAACTATATCTAGCGACACTTTGTCATTATCATACAGCTTAGTTTTTAGTTGTTATATCAAGGATTTCGGAGTGTCATTCAACGATTTCCGACATAGCATAAGTTGACATTATTTCGTCGTGAAGAGAAGTTGACGAAGACGAAGTAGCCGAGTCGAGTTGTCTTCGTGTGAAAAGATGGCAAACGAAGTTCGCGGGCGCTCGTGGAACAACGACAAACTGGCGAAGTTTTTGGACATTTGGGCCAGCGCAGAAATAATGGCTAAACTGGACGGAACATCTTGGAATTCTGCTGCGTTAGCTTGACCTTTGACTGCAATAAACGCGGCACTCGAGACCATTGCGGTTAACCTCAACACATTCTTATCAGGGGGTCAATCTTGATCCCGAGCTCGGGACCAGTGTAAACACGGTCAAGGGCTGGGACTGTACTTAGAAAAAAATATGTTCCCATGAGTACGAGGTCGAGCTGCCCGGGAAAATACATAGACTTGTTCCCATTCCCTACGTAGTCTACAGGATTGGCGATCAGTCTCGAAAATGTCAGGCGGTGCTGCATTAGAGGGTGCTGTTTTAGCTGCCGCAGAAAAAAAAAGGATTGACGCGCATGCTTGAAATCGACGCGCGCGCCGACCAGAGACAGTATCTTCTTTATTTTGGCCTAATAGATATCAAAGTGGCAAATAAACAAAATTGGTGTTACACATGGGACACTCTTTAGTTGACACAAAAAGGATTATGCGTGGGACACACATATACATATATTAAAACAAATTTACGGGAGCTCGCTTGGTAATGCCCAACACACAAGACATCCATGAATTATGCAAAATAGCACTTACTGCTGAGCAGCCTGTTACACATCCTGAGATCTCAGGGAATTTCCACTCTGCAAAGCGACGTCACAATACCCTGAGGAAATCCACGCAAATCTGTGGAGTGAGCCGGCTGTTGTCTTGAGCCAACTCACGCCCAAGTCATTTTGATGTAATTTAATCAATTCGGTCATGTTATGCCGAAAAGAAACGATTTCTATACTTTCCAGAAATTGTATTGGGTTTCGTTCCTTATAACTGTCCCATTCCTACCAAACTTTCAAACGACGATCTTAATTTACTCCGCAGTTTTTCAAATTAATAACAGGAATGCATGCTGACGAATGTAATGGAACGGATTCCCCAGTATCCTTTAAATAGCAGCCAATCGCCGACGCGGACAACGGCCAGCATTACCGAGTACATGTATCACATGCATGCACGGTGTTTACAATCTGCGCGCGTTACATTTGAATCCTTGCAATCATGCTGCAATGCACTGCCAAGCGTCCTGATTGGTCCAGCAGAGGCAAGAAGATTTCTGTCGCTTGTCCCACCGCGAAAGGGGCCTGTTTCAACAGGGCCACTGTACGCAGGAGTTAGGGAGTGCGTTAAAGGGGCACTGTTGCAAGAGGATGCCTGTTACAAGGCATCGGTGTGAATTGTCATGTTGTTTACATCCCTTTAATGTTCGTGGTCTTGTGACAGATTTGGCAAGAATCGTAAGCCGGACCGTGAGGCCAAGCCAGGAGAAGAGGAGAGGACGGCGAGTAACTCAGTGGAGTCATCGGACAACACCAAAGCCGATGTGGACAAATACAGGGAACAGGATGAACCAAAGTAAGACGAAATCAAAATCTGTATGTAGCAACCAAACTTGAGATGAGAGAAAAATTGTTACTTTGCCCAGTTGCGCTACCATGCAACACCGGGAGAAAAATTTGGTCCATAGGGAAAACCTGAGGGAGTATACCAACTGTGCCTTATAGCTCAGCTGGTAGAGCATCTGCCTAGTGAGTCAGAGGTCTCGGGTTCGAATCCTGATAAGGCCCTTACGATTTTTCTCTCATCCCAAGTTTGGTTGTTTCATTTCAATGGTGATTACGCACCATACTAGATGTTGCGTTCGTTAATCTGTATGTATTAATTGAAGGTGTAATACGTGATTAACTTTGGCTGTCATTTTAGAAATACATGGATTTTTGGAGTTACCATTAATGTTACATTAATGCAACAAAAGTGACGTGAAAAATTTCTCCACTTTTTTACTAAAACTGAAGTCAATCTGAGAGAGGAATTTTCAGCACACAGAAGCTTTATAGAATAATGCGTAACAAAGTTATGTGAATTTTTTTATCAGAAACGGGTTTAAAAGAATATTTGAACAGAAAATTCGCATTTCTTTCGTTGCTCGGTATGTAGATTACAGGATTGGCAAAACTGTTCGTGTGATTAAGGATGTGTATGATAAAAACCAAAATGTGTATAAGTCGGCTCAGTATCTCATCTGCATTTCGAGAAAATAATTTTTAAAAACTGCTTGTATTTGGTTAGAGGTGTACCGTCGTTTCAAATAAATGAATAAGTGTTTGGTACTGCAAAATTGGAAAATAGAATTAAGTAACCACAAAAACATGCAAAAGCACATGCTCGAGGCTACATTAATTCACTTCAAAAAACCTGTGTTGTGTCGTCAAAAACAATATGTACACACGCTCCATGTAATCTAACTGTGCATGCACAGTAGCGTGCTCCCTGCTGTTGTCGAGCTGACCAATTAATGCTAAGCATTCTGAACATGTCATTCCCGCCTTTAGCCTTATACTCCTTGCGTTATGCTCTGATGAGTGCAAGTTGAAAAGTGCTTTAGCACTTCTTTGTCATTACTTAATTTAAAAAAAACTGCGTTCATGCTTTCAAGAAATTGTGTAAAACCACTGTTCTATTTAGGCTGGTTCCCTGGCTGTATACTGCATGGAAATCGGAGCCACAATACCACGGTTATATAGGGGTAGTCGGAGACCTAGTTTTGCTCGCGTGAGGGTGCCCTTGTGAAAAAATGTACGCACACATACAGTGAAACCCCTTGGGACTGTAAACAAAAAATGGCCACTATATATTAAAGTTTTAATTAGCATTATACATACAAATGGCCTTTGGGACCAAAGACGGGTGGCCACTATAAACAGGTGGCCTCTTTATCAAGGTGGCCTTAATAGCAGGTTTTGCTGTACTTATATAAATTCATCGTCAATTGTCATTTCCCATTTCTGGCGGAATCATTGCATTGGACAGTTGGAACCACTTCTACCTTCCATTTGAGTAAGATTTCTCCAGTCAAATGATTGTTTAAAATGTTGGGACATTGCAAATCTTGTATATGGGTAATTCCCTAAATTAGGGGTCCAAAATGTTTGGTGTCCCAGTTACGTACGACACTCTCTGCTTCAAAAATCACCACTCATGATCACAAATTCTCAGTAATGGACTGTGGCCTGTGATCATAGGGGGCAGCATCATTTTCTTCAATATTTTGTTCTCTGATTCCTAAAAAATATTCAAAACAAAAGACCATAAAGGCTTATAATTTGTTCTATGGTATTGAATAGGAGTTTGGTGTCCCGGGTTACCTGCGCCAATGAAAATTGGCTGTAGAATGAGTTTGCAATTAACCTTGGTGCCATATCTACACACAAACATTAAATTTAAGTGGCATTTGTTGAAATAAAAATAATTATTTTCTACTGGGAAACCACTTTCAATCACTAAAAACACCTGGAAATCTTAAAAAGCATGTCACACTTTTTGACCCCTAATTTAGGGAATTACCCATATGGGCTTTAACATTGTTAATCTCTCCTTTTCCCCAGTTCTAACATACAGGGGGAGGCACCCAGGCAGCGGCGAGACCACCAGCAACAATCACTCAAACGTTACAAGGACGAAGAGAGCCAGGAGGCACGAAACAAGGCCGAAAGAATGCATGAACTGAGACAACGATACCAGCGCGATCACCGCGAGAGGCGAGGGCGCTACGTTGATGATGACAACGACAGTGATGATAGCGATAGTGAACAGAGGGACAGAGAGGACGAAGGATATGCAGATGGGTCTCCTGAGTCACCTAGGGTGAGTTTAATGGTTGGCATTGCCCGGGCGTCAGGCTTAAAATCTTGACTTAAAACATTTCAACTGAGTTGTGGATACTCTACCAAAAAAGAAAATGCAGTTTTCTTGATGTCAATTCTTGATGAATACAGTGAACTTGTGAGTACATTTGAATACAGTGAGCTTGTGGATAACAAGGCACTGATCGACCAATCACTTTGGAATCACTTTCAAGCTGTTCTGCTTCAGTGATTTCCTCCTGGTCCAAGGGAACTGTCTAAACAGACTGTTCGTGGGAGAATCCTGCAGTTAAGGGCTCCCAGAAAACCAATTTTGTTGGGTTTTTAACCTGCATGGGATTAGCTGACCCCTGCATCTGCTTGTCACAGAGGCACTTCAGGCAGAGTGGTGCACACTGCCTCAGCGGCTCTTAGGGAGACTGGTGCAGTCAGCCTTGCCACAAGAGGTGGTCATACACATTACTGTTTGATAAAATGTGTTACATCTACAGTTGAAGTCGGAAGTATAAATACAACTGTATGCAACCAAGTGTTAAAACTGGTGTGCTTACACCATTTTTGTAACAGTCTTTACTAAAGTCTTGATTTTGTGGAATTCCTCACGTGCATGCAGTACTTAAAACATAGCTTGTACACCTTGCAATATACCCAGCAAGATATGTTGCAAAGGGACTCCCCTCTAACGCCCCTATACCTCAACACACTCTTCCCTTTTGTTAACGCAGCAAACCCCCAAAAAACTGAAAGGAATTCCTTGGAAATCCCTTGGATGTTTGAGACACAATGGGGGAACAATGGTAGGAGATACCCTCTGCCACATATCGTGCTGCATATGCCTTGCAATGGTTCGGGTAGTCCTGTTTGCCATTTTGGGTGATAATGGTAGTGATGTACATGTATTTATACTCCTGACTTCAACTGTACATCTCTAAGCCTCTTCAATCATTGAGTCAGAGTATACATGTATGTCTTTTTGTATGATTACCACATCAAGTGTTGCATTGCTAATGAATGACATTAATTCAGTGACAGTCATTAGTGCCTTTAATATCTTAAGAGCAAACTGTGAAATGGGTGCATAATGTTTGTTTCACTGCAGAGCCCCCACCCTCATTCCTCCCATGGAGATACGGCAACCAGGCACGCCCCTGAGTACCGTGATCGCGATCACGAACGTTGGGAACAAAAGAACGAAACCAACCGCCGCAAGAGCTCTCACAGCCAGGACGACAACCGATGGCCGGAGAGACAAGATGAACATCGCCACGGTAACAGTGATAACAAGACGGAGGAAAGGTCACATGACCCAGACAGCAGGCATCGCTACGGTCGACACAGCGTGCCGCCGTACATGGAATCTAGGACTCGCCACGAACGCCGCAAGAACCCGGATAGGACGAGGGAGTCCCACACCGCCGCGGTTGTCCATGCAGAACCGCACTATGCATCGGTTGCGCCGAAACCTTATCGCGAGAAAAACGTTGACTCGCCGACTAAGGACAGACGGGAGGAGACTAACAATCGCGCCAAGATAGAACGGGTTCGTGACGAACCTCCGTACGCTTCCGTGGAACGGCGGAACACTCGCGACCATAACAACTTGCCAAAGCAGACACCAGAAAAAGTGTATGACAAGGTGGACAAACAAAGACTGCGGGACCAGCCCCGAGAAGACAGGAACCGCGACCAAAATAACGTGCCAAAACATACACCAGAAAAAGTGTATGATAAGGTGGACAAGCAAAGACTGCGGGACGAGCCCCGAGAAGACAGGAACCGCGACCAAAACAACGTGCCAAAACATACACCAGAAAAAGTGTATGATAAGGTGGACAAGCAAAGACCGCGGGACCAGCCCCGAGAAGACAGGAACCGCGACCAAAATAACGTGCCAAAACATACACCAGAAAAAGTGTATGATAAGGTGGACAAGCAAAGACTGCGGGACGAGCCCCGAGAAGACAGGAGCCGCGACCAAAACAACGTGCCAAAGCAGACACCAGAAAAAGTGTACGACAAGGTGGACAAGCTAAGACCGCGGGACCAGCCCCGAGAAGACAGGAACCGCGACCAAAACAACGTGCCAAATCAGACACTAGAAAAAGTGTACGACAAGGTGGACAAGCAAAGACCGCGGGACCAGCCCCGAGAAGACGGGAACCGCGGCGATTGGTATCGCGACGAGAGGCAACAACGCGAAGAGGGAGATCGGTACAATCGATTTCAGGACGAGAGATTGCGAGACAAAGGGAATCACGAGGATAGATACTGGGATGATAGGCCTCGCGATCGAAAACACCAAGAAGAGAGGTATCACAATGATCGCTATGTTGATGATCGTTACCGCGATGACCGGTATCATAACGACAAACACCGGGAGGATCGGTATCGCGATGATAGATACAACGACAGACCCAGTGATAGAAAGAACGACAGACGAGAAGAAAGGCGAGAAGACAAACACGATACGGCTAAAAAACACGATGATCCAAACAAAATAAAAAACGGTGATTCCCCTCGTAAACGTCGGGAAAGTGAAACTAAGGAGAGCGAAAGCGCGAACGGAAAAGCCAGTGATGTCGCCAGTAAGGACAAAAAAGCTGAAAAATCCAAGACGAAAGAAAACAAGAAAGAGAAGGAAAAAGAGGAGCCAAAGTTAACGAGAAAAAAGAGTGATAAGGATAAGAAAAAGGACAAAAAGGAGGAAAAAGAGTCAAAGAAAAAGGACAAAGAAAAGGGAAAATCTAAAGAAAAGGAAGAGAAAGCGTCGTCAGAAGAGGACAAACAAGAGAACACGGATGCGAGGCGAGATCAGGATGAACCACGGAGCGATCGGCGAGACTCGAGGCATCATGATGACAGACGGGGTGATACAATGGACAGGAGACACCGTGGGGAGCGGGGAGGAGGTGATGGGAGGGACCATCGGAGGGACGATGCATGGAATGATCGGAAACGTGATGGTAGGGACAGGCATCGGAGCCCGCCCTCGGGAGACAAATACGGATATGGAAGTTTGGGCAGGTGACATTTACATACCAACCTCTTTTAGTGTCTTGAATTTTCCTGACATTTACACATAATTGGTGTCTTTTTATAAAGATTAATTTGAAAATTTAGAAATACATTGCACAAGTCCAAACACAATATTTAGTATGGTGCCTAATCACCATTGAAATAAAACAACGAAATAAAACAACCAAACATAAGTGAAATGAGTGAAAAATTACATGAGCCTTATTGGGGTTTGAACCCGAGACATCCGACTCACTGGGCAGATGCTCTACCGGCTGAGCTATAAGGCACAGTGGTATATTCCCTCCGTTTTACCCTTAGAACGCAATTTCTCTGTGTGTGGAATGATAGAAAAATCACATAAGCCTTATCAGGATTCAAACCCAGCCCTTAAAAGGCATTTTTTATTATTAAAACAAAAAATATTTTCTTACAGACCTCGGCGGCGGCCCCCTCACGATCCCTACTCACGGGGAACCAGGGAAAGCGGTTACCAATCCGACCACGATCGCTACCGCCCCGACAATCACCACGACCGCCCGGCGATCGACCACAAAGGCTACGCCAATGGTCCACTAACGTCCAACCGCGACGAACGGCGCCCTCGCATAAGCTCTTCCCAAAGTATTGATCCGCCACACGATGGTAACCGCGACGACTTAGGGTCATTGAAACACCGGACTCGATCGGAACGTCGTATGATTTACTCTGAATCGGGCTTGGACTACGACAGGCACGACCGAGATGCGGCTAGAGTATAAAGGCATGTATTATTAAAACAGATTTCGTGGTTTGTGATACAATTTTGCTCTTAGAGCGAAAAATATTATTTAAAAAGCAATGCTATAGAGATTGTTTATATTTTCTGTTTGCAGAAGCGAACATAATGACCGACCATGCGAAATGAGTCAAATGTCTGGCAGTCTGGGCTGAATTTTTGCGCCCAGTTCTAGAAATCGGCGGCTTATCCAGGATCATTGAAATACAATGGAAATTCTGGACAATACCCAAAATTTCCAAGCGGTACCGGGGTACTGCTCAGAATGTCCATTATATTTTATATAACGCAGGTCACACGTCGTTAAATAATATAACCATTTAATTCTACGTCACGAACCGTGCATTTTTGTACCATATGATTTTTTCCATTGCACGGCACGCCTGTTTCCATTGCACGTCACACGCACTGCATGCATTTTTACTGCAAGCACGTGTTCGTGACATTGCACCACGCTGAACCAGACGCGTTTGCGTAAGACGCACGCGTGTTAGATGAGTCGGATTCGGTCATTGTGATGCGAGGGATGTCAGGGACTAGGGTTTTAAGTACTTATTCTCATATTCTCAGGCTGTCAGATGTTCTCCAATCAAATGACAATGATCTCTTTGGGCGTTATATAAAACAAATAATGAATGTTTTTCATTCGTTCAATGGTACGAATATTTAAATTCATTGAAAGATGGAATTATTCCATTCAACTCGGCTCCGCCTCGTTGAATGGAACATTCCACCTTTCAACTCATGAAAATATTCGTACCATTAAACTCATAAAAATTATTTGTTTATCACATTATAATGGCCATGGAACCCACTGCTGATTTCACATACTGCCCAGCAATATTTTTGCTTAGCAACAATTGGCAGTGTACCAGTCAGAAATACTGATAACAAGATTCTGGCTCGTAACCTGTTTTTGCTAAGCATAATTTTGCTGTGCTAAGCAGCTTTTTCCGCTAAAAATGTCATGATTTTGGCTGCTGATGCGGACGTAATTTCGTGAGTTGATAATAAAGCTAAAATGGAATAGTTGCCAAGGATACCATAAATTCTGGGAATTTTCTCTGTAAAATTCCTAAAAGGAACAAAATACCAACACGGAGTGAAAACAATTTTGTTATCAATAATGCCTATTTGTGCTACTTCGACCCTTTTCTAACTTCTAAGCCCATGTTTGACAGTTGAAAATCGACATCTATTTTTATACTACATTTTGTAGTACCCCAAAAAACCAAATCCCCAAATTTCTCGCCTCCCTAAAAATATTTTGCACAAAATAAAAATTCAAAACCATTTTCACAGTACTACTTGCACAGTACTTTATGCATGCACACATCTCTAATTTGTCCTAAGATCTATAAAATAAGATTTGTGATGTCTGTTTCTTTAATAAAATATATATGACAAAGCAAATGCACTTTATAGCTCACTATTTACAGCACATCAGTGATATTCCTAGTCTTTATTATATTTTTTGACCAGATAAAATATAATTTTCTTGTATTCAATTGGTACCCCAAAAGTCATTCTCTATATTCAAAGTGCCTTGACTGTATTTGCCAATATCGCGATGAAATACGGAATACCTTAATTGTTTTTCACAGAGTTGTCATTTTGGTGAATTTCTCTTTACCAAAAATAAGACTTTATCTTTACATAGCACATAAAGTCACACTATTGGACCTAGAAGCAAACGAAAAATTAAAAATTTGCTAAAAAGTCAAATGATTCTGTTTCGGCCAAGTTTTTGCAACCAGTTCTAGAAATTAAGAGTATGTTCAGACGGAAGGCTACTTTTTAGTTAGCCTTAAACCAATCAATGAACTCGGTGGGGGTTCACTGGAGCCCAAGTTCTGTAGTCCAAAATGACCTCATCACCGTATGAACGGTGATGATAACTCTGGAGCCACATTTACAAAGGAGCTAAAATGTGGTCAAATGGATAACATAAATAACACTGGCCAGATGCCACAGAGCGATTGGAGCTAAGTCATAAAAGAAACCCCACTGTGCTAAAGGTGGAGCTACAATCCTGGACAAAATAGATGGGGACAGTGTGTACCCCCATTCCCCCCCCCTCCCCCCTCTCCCCCGCACCCCCCCCCCCCCCCCCCCATCCCCCCCCCCCCCCCCAATCCCCCACTCCCCATTTAATGTTGATGCTAACTACTGCAGATTTCGGTGGTGCACACCTCAGTGACCCAACATTGCGTGGGGGTTGAACAGGGTTTAGCCAGGGTGTCCCAAGCTATTTTGTCCAAGATTGTAGCCCCACAAATATTCGGGGCTAGAGTTGGAGAGGGCTAGCTCTGGAGCAGAGATGGAGCTAAGTTGCATTCAGACGACGGGAGTTTGGGGTGGAGCTAGCTAGCTCCGGGGATAGCCCCTCGTCTGAATGACCTATACTGATCTTGGATCATTAAAATACAGAAATACAATGATAATTCCGGGCAGTACCTGGGTTACTGCCCAAAATGTACATGATATTTTCGCCTTTAATGGGCCTGGCTCCGCCGCTGATTTCTGGTTATAGAAACTCGGCACAGACTCATTTTGCATGGGCGATTCACAAATACGAGTGCCTGAAATCGAACATTGAGTAGGCATGTTCTTTTATCGGCCATATTTCCATTATTACGCTGGCTTTATCTGCTCTTTCTTGCCTGCCTTCTGAGATCTGATCGTTTTTAAGAAAATTTAAATAGTTATACTATTGCAAAACTGATGGGTACACTTTCAAACAATATTTTAATAGTAAGACCGTTTTCAAGTAATGTACCTCAATCATCATTTGTGTAAATGTGTACAGACGTTTTCTAGTTGACATAGTTTTTTAACGCTACTCATGCATAACTGTATATCATATGTGTATTTATTAAACAATAATCTAGGCATGGAAAAATGAAAACGAAAAAATGATTTTTAAAAATGCAGTATGTATTTGAAAGCCAGTGTTATTCATGCCCAGTTTCCTAGCCTTGCCCCAAGACTGGTTTAAGTTTTGCTTCCACTTATTTGAAATTTCCAGCTATATTCTGCAACCAGAATAGGAGGAACACACAAAACCGTCTTGGGGCGAGACTATCAGTTTTTAAAGAAGCTGCACTACCATTGGCCAATATGAGTAATAGCCTTTAGTACTTTGGTCATATTTGAACCAATATAATAATGCCTTTCTTTCAAAATAATTGGGTTAAACACTTAATTATAGAACTTTGTACAGAGTTTTTCCCCTTCTTTTCAGTTTTCAAATAAATTGTATTATTCAATGTAAATGCATCATTATGTTGCCTTCAATTTCTGTACTTCAATGCATGATATAGGCTGTGTAGCGTTGTAGATTGGTTTATGAATTTGTACCATAAAATGTATTAATTGCAAATAGAAATATTACTTCTTGTTAGAAACTTTGCGTACTACATGTACTTTAGGATATTCATACGAATTAAGTCAAATTTAGTGGCTGCATTTTCCATTATGCTTTTCAGAAGTGGCTTCTTTGAAAGAATAAACACACAATCATGGGTATTCATTTTTTTTTTCAAAATTGGTTTAGCGATTGACATTTTTAATTCTTAGATTACTAGTTTCTCGTCAACCATTTATCAAATTTTGGTGAGTTTTTTTCTTTTCTTCATTATTCATTATTTAATCCAGAAAAAAATACAATCCTTTTAATACACATACACAAACTGCCATTTAGAAACTGATTATTAAGGCTCTAAACTCGCCCACAAATGGTTTGGTGCCAGTATCAATTCTAATGAGTTAAACCGGGTAGCTTGTGTTTGAAGGAACAAGTTGAGATGACAAAATCATTGGAAATGACAAAAGGGGATGTCTGGTTATGAAAGAGCAAATACAAAAGCTGCAAAACACAGATCACGATTGCACAACTGAAATGGAAACGTTTCGCTTGGGAGTACCAGTTTGAATCTAATTTTCCCCATTTGTTTGCAAAATAATGAAATTTTTGAACAATGACATTTTTTGGTGCGGGGTCAAAATCACAAACGGGCGCTGACGAGAAACTAGTAATATAATTTCATTGGCCTAAGATATGGTGTAATTAATCTTTTGTCTCCGACAGAATCATTGGTGTCCAGACATTGTATCATTTGCAATGACTCAATTTTACAAACGTACTTCATGCATTGGCAAAAAACTTCACGCCAAGTTTTTTTGCAAGGGTAATAATAAGCAACACATGATTTTGTTTTTCTGTCCAAAAAAAAGTACTTTAGTAATTACGGTCATACATGTACAACTGTATGTGATGTTGCTTCTCACGCAGCCTAGGCTGAGTTTTTTTGGGCCGAGTTAGTGGCGGATCTAGGCTCATTAAGCCAAGCGTACATCGACTTTGCAACTATACATGTAGTGGCAACTAATGTTTCCAGCAACTAGAAGCAACTCGCGGCAACTGGGAGCAACTGATCAGTTGCTTAAAAAGGTCGATGTACGCGCACTTGCAACTACTGGCAACTAATTGTACCCAATAGACTACTAAAGTGTGACGTCAGTTGCCATGGTTATTGGGTCTAAACATTCGCTGGTAATCTGAAACGTCCATTGGTATAGCGCAGGGAAACAGTTCACTGGTTTTAGTGTAGACCCAAAAACCATGGCAACACACAAAGGGTGACGTTTTCACTTTAGTAGTCTATTGCGGTCAGTTTCGTCGATGTACGTGTACTTGCAACTAATGTAGTTGCTGTCGGTTGCATGAGTGCTTCTGATTATGTGAGACGCACATCGACGGCAACTGATTAGTTGAGTTGCCTCCAGTTGCAAGGTCGATGTATGCCAGGCTTTAAAATATGAACACACCGTGGGAAATCCTGGCAGTACTCGGATACTGCCTGGTATATCCGAGTACCACACAATTTCCATTGTATTTTCGTATTTTAACAAGCTTGGATCTGCTGCTGATTTCTTGTTGTGGTCGATAAAACCTGGACCAGGCTGTGCGAGAAGCAACTGATTTTAAGGCTTTCGAGTCAACTCGAGTTGACCTGGGACCAAGTCGACTCAGGACCGAGTCGAGGACCGAGTTGGCCTGCACTCATTTTTAGAGAGCATGTCAAATATGTACACCTCTTATTTTCATCATTGTGTTGGAATACGCTACCAGTATCTAACTGAAAACGGTAGGTTTGTGTAGGGCTGTGAGGTTAACTAAATAATGCAACTGCACAAATGCTTAGAAATACCAGTACTGACATTCCATATTGAACAATGCTGAAACAAAATGCCTTTTTAAAATTCAGATAAAAGTTAAATTTAAGGATGATGTATATAAAATGTTCACACGTGCTTCCCTTCAAAGACTTTTTGTAACAAAGGTATTCTGGGAAAATGTAATGTTCAAGAATTTTTAATAAATGCATTTTAAAGATGTATAAACATTGGCATGAATTGTTATCGTATTTTAAACAAAATGTTCACGTTTGTAAGCAAACGGTTAGGTTGTGTTGCATTGAAGTTGATCCAATTTGGTCAGAAATTTGCTTTTTTTTGAAAGATCCATTGCTAATCTGTTAGAACTTATAATGTTACAATTGACTGATGGTGTTGTACCATTTTATTACATAATCGGTCAAATTTTTAAATTACATTATAGGTTTGTGGTACAGTATTCATTTGGAAAAATTGTTACATTATCAATAGTATGTAAACAAGTAGGATGGCACTCAAAGATCGCTTGCATGAAATGGAGCATTCAGAGTCCATATTGTAGGCCTTTTCCCACTGTTTTACTGTCAAACTTTGTCAAGTTTGTCCAGTGTTATAGGCCCAAAATAATGTTCTGCTATAGAGTACTAAAGTAAACACGTCACCCTTTGTGTGTTGCATATGTTACTGGGTCTACACTAAAACCAGTGAACGGTTGCTTTGCACCTTAGCAGTGAATATTTCAAATTACCAGTGAATGTTTTGACCCAATTACCCTTACACCTGACGTCACACTGTAGTAGTGAGTTTAACCCTGCTCCTTTCATACTAGCGTTTTTAACCCCGGCTGAAACTAATTTTGAGTTTGACACGGGCTTGAGAATGTTTGAGTTGGAAATAACGCTTGTTTTCAGCCTCATGCGATACCTGAAATTTGTCTAGCATAAAAGGTCCAAAGGAATATTGCAACCGTCATTGTTCGTACTTGAAATTCATCCATTTATGTATTATACTGTACATGTCATTTTTGTTTCTTTCAATTTTAGAGCAGAATTAGTTTCCATATATCTACCTTTTTATATATTCGCATAAACATTAAAAGTATGCCTTTTGTGTTATTTAATGTATGGTCTGTCAGCTTGCCTGTTTATTGTGTGAATGTTACAGCTTTAGTTACTTTACGTATTTTCTACCATTTGGGACCAGAAAGTATTAATAGTCGGACAGCTTTGTGTCACATGCTGATGATGGGAACTGAATGATTAGATTGTTTCACCGACCTAGTCGTGTTGCAAGGGTACTCGGATACACACGCATCCCCCCGCACCCCCAAAAAAAGAACTGTTGGCAATTTAAAAAAGATTTGCAGAGGGCGGCCATCTTGTATTTCAAAATGGCCGCCATTTCGGATTTTGAGGGAAAATGTCAAATATTTTTGGAGAAAGTCCTGACTCGTGCGCATGCTCAGGCTTTTGGATGGTCGTCGACGCACCCCAGTTTGTGACAGGAATTTGGTCAAAGTGTGGTCCAAACGTCGGCAAATTTGGAAGTCAAGAAATTTTCCGACGAACTTCAAATTTTGCATGCTCCAAACAGTCTATATTCCGCACTTGTCCTGCAAAATTGACAGACTTTCGCCGGGAAATGGCCGAGAAATTTCAGGATGTAGGGAAAACTGGGCTCGGGCTCCGCTGACCGTTGCTGTCCGTACACTCTTCTTTGGTGTAGCTTGGAAAACTGCCAAAATAGGCCCCAAACGGGGTAAATATTCGTCAGGAGTCAGTTTTGAAACATTTTCCAAAAAGTAATTTTTTTGCCAATTTTTTGAGAAATTGCTGGACTAACCCCTTATGAATTTTATAATTTTTGGCCAAAAGTCTTATGATTCAGATTATCTTCAAAATTGCAGGAAATGTTGCTTAGAAGCTATAGATGATATTCCTTGAATTTGACATTGACTGCTCACCCAGACGATGAAATATGAAATTTTTAAATTTTCAGATAGTGAGGGAAAATGTCACATTTTTTGCCAAAATTTATATTTTTCTTGGAAAGTAGCCTGGAAAAACCGCCAAAATAGGTTCTATTTTCGTTAGGAGACATTTTCGAAAAAGTCAATTTTTGGCCAATTTTCAGAAAAATTGCTTATGATTTTTATCATTTTTGTCCAAAAATGTTATGATTCAAATTTCCTTAAAAATTGCAGGAAATTTTCCTTAGAAGCCATAGATGATATTCCTTAAATTTGACATTGACTGCTCACCCAGACGATGAAATATGAAATTTTGAAATTTGAAAAATGTCACATTTTTGGCCAAAATTTCTATTTTTCTTAGAAATTAGCCTGGAAAAACTGCCCAAATAGGTCCTATTTTCGTTAGGAGACATTTTCGAAAAAGTCAATTTTTTGGCCAATTTTCAGAAAAAATTGCTGGACTAACCCCTTATGATTTTTATCATTTTTGGCCAAAAATGTTATGATTCAGATTTCCTTAAAAATTGCAGGAAATGTTGCTTAGAAGCCATAGATGATATTCCTTGAATTTGACATTGACTGCTCACCCAGACGATGAAATATGAAATTTTGAAAATTTCAGATAATGGGGGAAAATGTCACATTTTTTTGCCAAATTTTATATTTTTCTTGGAAAGTAGCCTGGAAAAACCGCCCAAATAGGTTCTATTTTCGTTAGGAGACATTTTCGAAAAAGTCAATTTTTGGCAAATTTTCAGAAGAATTGCTGGACCCTTATGATTTTTATCATTTTTGTCCAAAAATGTTATGATTCAGATTTCCTTAAAAATTGCAGGAAATGTTGCTTAGAAGCCATAGATGACATTCCTTGAATTTGACCTTGACTGCTCACCCAGACGATAAAATATGAAATTTTGAAATTTTCAGATAGTGAGGGAAAATGTCACATTTTTGGCCAAAATTTCTATTTTTTCTTAGAAAAACTGCCCAAATAGGTCCTAAACACGGTAAATTTTCGTTAGGAGACATTTTCGAAAAAGTCAATTTTTGGCCAATTTTCAGAAAAATTGCTGGACTAACCCCTTATGATTTTTATCATATTTGTCCAAAAATGTTATGATTCAGATTTCCTTAAAAATTGCAGGAAATGTTGCTTAGAAGCCATAGATGATATTCCTTAAATTTGACATTGACTGCTCACCCAGACGATGAAATATGAAATTTTGAAATTTTCAGATAGTGAGGGAAAATGTCACATTTTTGGCCAATTTTCAGAAGAATTGCTGGAGGAACCCCTTATGATTTTTATCATTTTTGGCCAAAAATGTTATGATTCAGATTTCCTTAAAAATTGCAGGAAATGTTGCTTAGAAGCCATAGATGATATTCCTTGAATTTGACCTTGACTGCTCACCCAGACGATGAAATATGAAATTTTTGAAAATTTCAGATAATGGGGGAAAATGTCACATTTTTTGCCAAAATTTATATTTTTCTTGGAAAGTAGCCTGGAAAAACCGCCCAAATAGGTTCTATTTTCGTTAGGAGACATTTTCGAAAAAGTCAATTTTTGGGCCAATTTTCAGAAAAATTGCTGGACTAACCCCTTAGATTTTTATCATATTTGTCCAAAAATGTTATGATTCAGATTTCCTTAAAAATTGCAGGAAATGTTGCTTAGAAGCCATAGATGATATTCCTTAAATTTGACATTGACTGCTCACCCAGACGATGAAATATGAAATTTTGAAATTTTCAGATAGTGAGGGAAAATGTCACATTTTTGGCCAATTTTCAGAAGAATTGCTGGAGGAACCCCTTATGATTTTTATCATTTTTGGCCAAAAATGTTATGATTCAGATTTCCTTAAAAATTGCAGGAAATGTTGCTTAGAAGCCATAGATGATATTCCTTGAATTTGACCTTGACTGCTCACCCAGACGATGAAATAAGAAATTTTGAAATTTTCAGATAGTGAGGGAAAATGTCACATTTTTGGCCAAAATTTCTCTATTTTTCTTAGAAATTAGCCTGGAAAAACTGCCCAAATAGGTCCTATTTTCGTTAGGAGACATTTTCGAAAAAAGTCAATTTTTGGCCAATTTTCAGAAAAATTGCTGGACTAACCCCTTATGATTTTTATCATTTTTGGCCAAAAATGTTATGATTCAGATTTCCTTAAAAATTGCAGGAAATGTTGCTTGGAAGCCATAGATGACATTCCTTGAATTTGACCTTGACTGCTCACCCAGACGATGAAATATGAAATTTTGAAATTTTCAGATAGTGAGGGGAAATGTCACATTTTTGGCCAAAATTTGTATTTTTCTTAGAAATTAGCTTGGAAAAACTGCCCAAATAGGTCCTAAATACGGTAAAATTTCGTTAGGAGACATTTTCGAAAAAGTCAATTTTTGGCCAATTTTCAGAAGAATTGATTTTTATCATTTTTGACAAAAAATGTTATGATTCAGATTTCCTTAAAAATTGCAGGAAATGTTGCTTAGAAGCCATAGATGATATTCCTTAAATTTGACATTGACTGCTCACCCAGACGATGAAATATGAAATTTTGAAATTTTCAGATAGTGAGGGAAAATGTCACATTTTTGGCCAATTTTCAGAAGAATTGCTGGAGGAACCCCTTATGATTTTTATCATTTTTTGGCCAAAAAATGTTTATGATTCAGATTTCCTTAAAAATTGCAGGAAATGTTGCTTAGAAGCCATAGATGATATTCCTTGAATTTGACCTTGACTGCTCACCCAGACGATGAAATAAGAAATTTTGAAATTTTCAGATAGTGAGGGAAAAATGTCACATTTTTGGCCAAAATTTCTATTTTTCTTAGAAATTAGCCTGGAAAAACTGCCCAAATAGGTCCTATTTTCGTTAGGAGACATTTTCGAAAAAGTCAATTTTTGGCCAATTTTCAGAAAAATTGCTGGACTAACCCCTTATGATTTTTATCATTTTTGGCCAAAAATGTTATGATTCAGATTTCCTTAAAAATTGCAGGAAATGTTGCTTGGAAGCCATAGATGACATTCCTTGAATTTGACCTTGACTGCTCACCCAGACGATGAAATATGAAATTTTTGAAATTTTTCAGATAGTGAGGGGAAATGTCACATTTTTGGCCAAAATTTGTATTTTTCTTAGAAATTAGCTTGGAAAAACTGCCCAAATAGGTCCTAAATACGGTAAAATTTCGTTAGGAGACATTTTCGAAAAAGTCAATTTTTTGGCCAATTTTCAGAAGAATTGATTTTTATCATTTGTGACAAAAAATGTTATGATTCAGATTTCCTTAAAAATTGCAGGAAATGTTGCTTAGAAGCCATAGATGATATTCCTTGAATTTGACATTGACTGCTCACCCAGACGATGAAATATGAAATTTTGAAATTTTCAGATAGTGAGGGGAAAATGTCACATTTTTGGCAAAAAAATTCTATTTTTCTTAGAAATTAGCTTGGAAAAACTGCCCAAATAGGTCCTAAATACGGTAAAATTTCGTTAGGAGACATTTTCGAAAAAGTCAATTTTTGGCCAATTTTCAGAAGAATTGCTGGACTAACCCCTTATGATTTTTATCATTTTTGACCAAAAAATGTTATGATTTCAGATTTCCTTAAAAATTGCAGGAAATGTTGCTTAGAAGCCATAGATGATATTCCTTGAATTCGACATTGACTGCTCACCCAGACGATGAAATATGAAATTTTGAAAATTTCAGATAATGGGGGAAAATGTCACATTTTTTGCCAAAATTTATATTTTTCTTGGAAAGTAGCCTGGAAAAACCGCCCAAATAGGTTCTATTTTCGTTAGGAGACATTTTCGAAAAAAGTCAATTTTTTGGCCAATTTTCAGAAAAATTGCTGGACTAACCCCTTATGATTTTTTATCATTTTTGGCCAAAAATGTTATGATTCAGATTTCCTTAAAAATTGCAGGAAATGTTGCTTAGAAAGCCATAGATGATATTCCTTGAATTTGACCTTGACTGCTCACCCAGACGATGAAATATGAAATTTTTGAAATTTTCAGATAGTGAGGGAAAATGTCACATTTTTGGCAAAAAATTATATTTTTCTTAGAAATTAGCTTGGAAAAACTGCCCAAATAGGTCCTAAAATACGGTAAAATTTCGTTAGGAGACATTTTCGAAAAAGTCAATTTTTGGCCAATTTTCAGAAGAATTGCTGGACTAACCCCTTATGATTTCTATCATTTTTGACAAAAAATGTTATGATTCAGATTTCCTTAAAAATTGCAGGAAATGTTGCTTAGAAGCCATAGATGATATTCCTTGAATTTGACATTGACTGCTCACCCAGACGATGAAATATGAAATTTTGAACATTTCAGATAATGGGGAAAATGTCACATTTTTTGCCAAAATTTATATTTTTCTTGGAAAGTAGCCTGGAAAAACCGCCCAAATAGGTTCTATTTTCGTTAGGAGACATTTTCGAAAAAAGTCAATTTTTGGCAAATTTTAAGAAAAATTGCTGGACTAACCCCTTATGATTTTTATCATATTTGTCCAAAAATGTTATGATTCAGATTTCCTTAAAAATTGCAGGAAATGTTGCTTAGAAGCCATAGATGATATTCCTTAAATTTGACATTGACTGCTCACCCAGACGATGAAATATGAAATTTTGAAATTTTCAGATAGTGAGGGAAAATGTCACATTTTTGGCCAATTTTCAGAAGAATTGCTGGAGGAACCCCTTATGATTTTTATCATTTTTGGCCCAAAAATGTTATGATTCAGATTTCCTTAAAAATTGCAGGAAATGTTGCTTAGAAGCCATAGATGATATTCCTTGAATTTGACCTTGACTGCTCACCCAGACGATGAAATATGAAATTTTGAAAATTTCAGATAATGGGGGAAAATGTCACATTTTTTTGCCAAAATTTATATTTTTCTTGGAAAGTAGCCTGGAAAAACCGCCCAAATAGGTTCTATTTTCGTTAGGAGACATTTTTCGAAAAAGTCAATTTTTGGCCAATTTTCAGAAAAATTGCTGGACTAACCCCTTATGATTTTTATCATATTTGTCCAAAAATGTTATGATTCAGATTTCCTTAAAAATTGCAGGAAATGTTGCTTAGAAGCCATAGATGATATTCCTTAAATTTGACATTGACTGCTCACCCAGACGATGAAATATGAAATTTTGAAATTTTCAGATAGTGAGGGAAAATGTCACATTTTTGGCCAATTTTCAGAAGAATTGCTGGAGGAACCCCTTATGATTTTTATCATTTTTGGCCAAAAATGTTATGATTCAGATTTCCTTAAAAATTGCAGGAAATGTTGCTTAGAAGCCATAGATGATATTCCTTGAATTTAGACCTTGACTGCTCACCCAGACGATGAAATAAGAAATTTTGAAATTTTCAGATAGTGAGGGAAAATGTCACATTTTTGGCCAAAATTTCTATTTTTCTTAGAAATTAGCCTGGAAAAACTGCCCAAATAGGTCCTATTTTCGTTAGGAGACATTTTCGAAAAAGTCAATTTTTGGCCAATTTTCAGAAAAATTGCTGGACTAACCCCTTATGATTTTTATCATTTTTGGCCAAAAATGTTATGATTCAGATTTCCTTAAAAAATTGCAGGAAATGTTGCTCGGAAGCCATAGATGACATTCCTTGAATTTGACCTTGACTGCTCACCCAGACGATGAAATATGAAATTTTTGAAATTTTCAGATAGTGAGGGGAAATGTCACATTTTTGGCCAAAATTTATATTTTTCTTGGAAAGTAGCCTGGAAAAACTGCCCAAATAGGTTCTATTTTCGTTAGGAGACATTTTCGAAAAAGTCAATTTTTGGCCAATTTTCAGAAAAATTGCTGGACTAACCCCTTATGATTTTTATCATTTTTGGCCAAAAATGTTATGATTCAGATTTCCTTAAAAATTGCAGGAAATGTTGCTTGGAAGCCATAGATGACATTCCTTGAATTTGACCTTGACTGCTCACCCAGACGATGAAATATGAAATTTTCAGATAGTGAGGGAAAATGTCACATTTTTGGCAAAAATTTCTATTTTTCTTAGAAATTAGCCTGGAAAAACTGCCCAAATAGGTCCTATTTTCGTTAGGAGACATTTTCGAAAAAAGTCAATTTTTGGCCAATTTCAGAAAAATTGCTGGACTAACCCCTTATGATTTTTATCATTTTTGGCCAAAAATGTTATGATTCAGATTTCCTTAAAAAATTGCAGGAAATGTTGCTCGGAAGCCATAGATGACATTCCTTGAATTTGACCTTGACTGCTCACCCAGACGATGAAATATGAAATTTTGAAATTTTCAGATAGTGAGGGGAAATGTCACATTTTTGGCCAAAATTTGTATTTTTCTTAGAAATTAGCCTGGAAAAACTGCCCAAATAGGTCCTATTTTCGTTAGGAGACATTTTCGAAAAAGTCAATTTTTGGCAAATTTTCAGAAGAATTGCTGGACTAACTCCTTATGATTTTTATCATTTTTGGCCAAAAATGTTATGATTCAGATTTCCTTAAAAATTGCAGGAAATGTTGCTTAGAAGCCATAGATGATATTCCTTGAATTTGACCTTGACTGCTCACCCAGACGATGAAATATGAAATTTTGAAATTTTCAGATAGTGAGGGGAAATGTCACATTTTTGGCCAAAATTTGTATTTTTCTTAGAAATTAGCTTGGAAAAACTGCCCAAATAGGTCCTAAATACGGTAAAATTTCGTTAGGAGACATTTTCGAAAAAAGTCAATTTTTGGCCAATTTTCAGAAGAATTGCTGGACTAACCCCTTATGATTTTTATCATTTTTGACCAAAAATGTTATGATTCAGATTTCCTTAAAAATTGCAGGAAATGTTGCTTAGAAGCCATAGATGATATTCCTTGAATTCGACATTGACTGCTCACCCAGACGATGAAATATGAAATTTTGAAAATTTCAGATAATGGGGGAAAATGTCACATTTTTTGCCAAAATTTATATTTTTCTTGGAAAGTAGCCTGGAAAAACCGCCCAAATAGGTTCTATTTTCGTTAGGAGAACATTTTCGAAAAAGTCAATTTTTGGCCAATTTTCAGAAAAATTGCTGGACTAACCCCTTATGATTTTTATCATTTTTGACCAAAAATGTTATGATTCAGATTTCCTTAAAAATTGCAGGAAATGTTGCTTAGAAGCCATAGATGATATTCCTTGAATTTGACATTGACTGCTCACCCAGACGATGAAATATGAAATTTTGAAAATTTCAGATAATGGGGGGAAAATGTCACATTTTTTGCCAAAATTTATATTTTTCTTGGAAAGTAGCCTGGAAAAACCGCCCCAAATAGGTTCTATTTTCGTTATGAGACATTTTCGAAAAAGTCAATTTTTGGCAAATTTCAGAAAAATTGCTGGACTAACCCCTTATGATTTTTATCATTTTTGGCCAAAAATGTTATGATTCAGATTTCCTTAAAAATTGCAGGAAATGTTGCTTAGAAGCCATAGATGATATTCCTTGAATTTGACCTTGACTGCTCACCCAGACGATGAAATATGAAATTTTGAAATTTTCAGATAGTGAGGGAAAATGTCACATTTTTGGCAAAAAATTATATTTTTCTTAGAAATTAGCTTGGAAAAACTGCCCAAATAGGTCCTAAATACGGTAAAATTTCGTTAGGAGACATTTTCGAAAAAAGTCAATTTTTGGCCAATTTTCAGAAGAATTGCTGGACTAACCCCTTATGATTTTTATCATTTTTGACAAAAAATTTTATGATTCAGATTTCCTTAAAAATTGCAGGAAATGTTGCTTAGAAGCCATAGATGATATTCCTTGAATTTGACATTGACTGCTCACCCAGACGATGAAATATGAAATTTTGAACATTTCAGATAATGGGGGAAAATGTCACATTTTTTGCCAAAATTTATATTTTTCTTGGAAAGTAGCCTGGAAAAACCGCCCAAATAGGTTCTATTTTCGTTAGGAGACATTTTCGAAAAAGTCAATTTTTGCAAATTTTAAGAAAAATTGCTGGACTAACCCCTTATGATTTTTATCATTTTTGGCCAAAAATGTTATGATTCAGATTTCCTTAAAAATTGCAGGAAATGTTGCTTAGAAGCCATAGATGATATTCCTTGAATTTGACATTGACTGCTCACCCAGACGATGAAATATGAAATTTTGAAAATTTCAGATAATGGGGGAAAATGTCACATTTTTTGCCAAAATTTATATTTTTCTTGGAAAGTAGCCTGGAAAAACCGCCCAAATAGGTTCTATTTTCGTTAGGAGACATTTTCGAAAAAGTCAATTTTTGGCAAATTTTCAGAAAAATTGCTGGACTAACCCCTTATGATTTTTATCATATTTGTCCAAAAATGTTATGATTCAGATTTCCTTAAAAATTGCAGGAAATCTTGCTTAGAAGCCATAGATGATATTCCTTAAATTTGACATTGACTGCTCACCCAGACGATGAAATATGAAATTTTGAAATTTTCAGATAGTGAGGGAAAATGTCACATTTTTGGCCAATTTTCAGAAGAATTGCTGGAGGAACCCTTATGATTTTTATCATTTTTGGCCAAAAATGTTATGATTCAGATTTCCTTAAAAATTGCAGGAAATGTTGCTTAGAAGCCATAGATGATATTCCTTGAATTTGACCTTGACTGCTCACCCAGACGATGAAATATGAAATTTTGAAAATTTCAGATAATGGGGGAAAATGTCACATTTTTTGCCAAAATTTATATTTTTCTTGGAAAGTAGCCTGGAAAAACCGCCCAAATAGGTTCTATTTTCGTTAGGAGACATTTTCGAAAAAGTCAATTTTTGGCCAATTTTCAGAAAAAATTGCTGGACTAACCCCTTATGATTTTTTATCATATTTGTCCAAAAATGTTATGATTCAGATTTCCTTAAAAATTGCAGGAAATGTTGCTTAGAAGCCATAGATGATATTCCTTAAATTTGACATTGACTGCTCACCCAGACGATGAAATATGAATTTTGAAATTTTCAGATAGTGAGGGAAAATGTCACATTTTTGGCCAATTTTCAGAAGAATTGCTGGAGGAACCCCTTATGATTTTTATATCATTTTTGGCCAAAAATGTTATGATTCAGATTTCCTTAAAAATTGCAGGAAATGTTGCTTAGAAGCCATAGATGATATTCCTTGAATTTGACCTTGACTGCTCACCCAGACGATGAAATAAGAAATTTTGAAATTTTCAGATAGTGAGGGGAAAATGTCACATTTTTGGCCAAAATTTCTATTTTTCTTAGAAATTAGCCTGGAAAAACTGCCCAAATAGGTCCTATTTTCGTTAGGAGACATTTTCGAAAAAGTCAATTTTTGGCCAATTTTCAGAAAAATTGCTGGACTAACCCCTTATGATTTTTATCATTTTTGGCCAAAAATGTTATGATTCAGATTTCCTTAAAAATTGCAGGAAATGTTGCTCGGAAGCCATAGATGACATTCCTTGAATTTGACCTTGACTGCTCACCCAGACGATGAAATATGAAATTTTGAAATTTTCAGATAGTGAGGGGAAATGTCACATTTTTGGCCAAAATTTGTATTTTTCTTAGAAATTAGCTTGGAAAAAACTGCCCAAATAGGTCCTAAATACGGTAAAATTTCGTTAGGAGACATTTTTCGAAAAAGTCAATTTTTGGCCAATTTTCAGAAAAATTGCTGGACTAACCCCTCATGATTTTTATCATTTTTGGCCAAAAATGTTATGATTCAGATTTCCTTAAAAATTGCAGGAAATGTTGCTTAGAAGCCATAGATGATATTCCTTGAATTTGACCTTGACTGCTCACCCAGACGATGAAATAAGAAATTTTGAAATTTTCAGATAGTGAGGGAAAATGTCACATTTTTGGCCAAAATTTCTATTTTTCTTAGAAATTAGCCTGGAAAAACTGCCCAAATAGGTCCTATTTTCGTTAGGAGACATTTTTCGAAAAAAGTCAATTTTTGGCCAATTTTCAGAAAAATTGCTGGACTAACCCCTTATGATTTTTATCATTTTTGGCCAAAAATGTTATGATTCAGATTTCCTTAAAAATTGCAGGAAATGTTGCTCGGAAGCCATAGATGACATTCCTTGAATTTGACCTTGACTGCTCACCCAGACGATGAAATAAGAAATTTTGAAATTTTCAGATAGTGAGGGAAAATGTCACATTTTTGGCCAAAATTTCTATTTTTCTTAGAAATTAGCCTGGAAAAACTGCCCAAATAGGTCCTATTTTCGTTAGGAGACATTTTCGAAAAAGTCAATTTTTGGCCAATTTTCAGAAAAATTGCTGGACTAACCCCT